>JANHAO010003338.1:0-26321 GCA_026873985.1 Saraca asoca
GAACCAATTGACACCAAATCACAAATACACATTAACATAGCTGGAAACATATCATTTTGGCACTTAAAATGCTAAGTATGAGGACCAATAATTGTGTCAAATTTTATGTTATCACTATGTCAGATTATTCAACCAAAAATTAGAAAAAAAAAACAGCACCAAAATAGAAAAAAAATAGAAAAATTGTAGCAGATCTTTCCAAATCGAAGATTTAACCACACAGGAATGTGTACCAACTGCTGGAGGAGCTTTAAGAGGAAGCGTGTCACCGGAAAGCTTCTCACACACCACCACGCACCGTCGGAATGCTCTGCACGTGGTCCTCATGTGCCACTTGAAACTATGTGCGTGTGTTGCGTGCGCCACCCAAGAAGGTCTACCGTCCGCCGATCTACTACCATGTCAACCCAGATTTATTTTTCTCTGTCTCATGCACTCCAAAACCCTCCAAACTGATCTAAACTCCTATGCATGTGCTTCTAGACTGATCTAATTTTCTGCCAAAATTGACGACTACCAACCGCCACAGATACTGTATCCAAATGCTGGATACTTACTGCCAAATATGTAATCTGAAGACTGCCATCAGATAAAAACTGTCATGACTCACAGCATCAAAAGAAGAAAGGGGGAGAAAAGGAAGAAAAAGGATGTGTTTTGTTTTGAGAAAAAACTAAACTAAACATAAATTCTACATCAACAGTTTAACCTCTTTGAGGTTGCCAAAAGCGATATAACCCACAAGGCCTTAAGGTGGATGATACCACTCTGATACCATGTTAAGAAAATAATTAGCATTTGTGTTGGAGAAGAAGTAGAGAGAGGCTAGAAAGAGTTTGCAGAGAACACAGAGATAGAGAAGATATTATTATGAAGCTGTGCTTTACAATGAGCTAAGCATGTGTATTTATAATGAACATATGTATAAGAGGTAGAGTTCTAATAAGACTCTAATAGATCTAAACTTATCATTTGTCCTAACCTACATAGGCTTATCACTTGTCTTACATAGGCTTATCACTTTAACTAACCTATTCACTAATAAAAACCATAAGAAGATATGGATAAATTAAAATTCATAGACTGGCTTCTAATCTCAATAGCCTTGCTAGTTTCAGCTCCCTTATCACGAATGATCTGTGTATTAGTTAAAAATACTTGACCATCAAGTAGCAAAATTTGTCTAAGAATCAAACTTGAACACAAATCATGATCTTCTTCTAAGTTTAAACTGACAAGATGAAACTGAGGATCAATGGACATAGGTTGACTATCTATATTTCTGTCATCATCATAATTCTCAGTATTTGCATTTAAACTATCAGCATCAGTACCTGTTGCATCACCACTTACGTCATTGTTATCCTTATTTAAATTATCGTCCTTGGGTAAATTAGCAATCCAGTCAGGATTTGGAAAAACATCATTCTCTAATTCATCAGAATGTAAAGACAGAGGAGAATCATTTCTTGTATGAATAGCAAAGCCAGGATCCTTATTTTGATATGCCATTTTGACATCAAATGGATGATACTGAAACTGACCAGCCTCATAAACCTAATGTATAGTACTGGTATGTCTTCCAAGATGATCATCAAATGCCTGAGCATTATTTAAAAAATGTACTTTAGAAAAATCCCATGCAGCATTAAGTACTGCTTTACATCTTGGTGAAAAAGATCTCTCATCTAGAAGAAAACCAACAAGATAAGAAGCCCACAAAGTTCTGCTAACAGCAAGGTCCTGAGGGTCCATTTCAATTATTGGACCACATATAGCTGTGTAAAAAACCTAATTTTGTATGTCCTCTTCCATGGCATCCAATCCACAGCTAAGTCAGAACTACTATTTGACCAGCCCATCTCATAGAAACAAAACATCTGGAAAGATAGAAAAGCAAAGACACACTAATACTGACCAGTCCAAGTGAACAGTAGAAGAAAACACAGAGAACAAACCCACAACTATTATTTAAGGCATAATGACACACTCTGTTAACAGTTTTATATCATGCATATGTTAGTGCTAAGGCTATACATGATTAATTTTGATGATGACAAATGACAAATGCTAAATATATATGTTCAAATAACAATGCATGTCCTTATGCTATATCATATATAATATAATTAATGCTATATCTTTTACAAGTTTTGAAGTCTTAGAAGATTGAAACTTCGAATGTTTAGACATTTCAAATAAAGTCTTAGGATTTCATTAGGTATAGTTTTTTCTTTTAGACTTAAATTTTTTTCTTAAATAGAATTTTTCATGATTTAGAGTTGAATCTTGTTTTATAAATTCTTAACTTGTTCTATCATATTTTCTTGGTTGAAGTTAGTTTCAATTGATAAAATCTTTGTTTAAATCTTGCTTTAGTTAAAATGTAAAAGTATTGGATTATTTAAATTTAGCTCTTTTTTTTAAATTACCTTAAAAAGGTTTGCCTTAAGATTTTATTCAAAAAGCTTTTAAAATATTTTCAACAAAAACATTCCAAGATATTCTTACATGATTTATATAAATTTTGATGATTTAATGTTTTCTAAAATCATATGTTTTGTTCTTTAAGGTTTAAAAATTCCTGTTACTTTCAAAATAACCTTATAACCATTTCTTTTATTCCTAAGTTCCAAAGTTATATGGTGATGATATAATACTTGCTACGTACCTTCCGTCAACCTTAAATATGTTCCAAAATGTTCTTAAATGATACTTAAAGCTAACTTTTCCTTGAAGAATTTTTACAATTTATTTTATAAATACTAATCTCCAATCTTGAGTTTTGTACTCAAAAGTTTGCTAGATTTTGTGTTTTGTGAAAGAATTCATAGTTCAACCTCAGGATTATGGAATATTAAAGGAGTTGGAAGATCCACTTTTAGACTTGAAGATTTCTCAATATGATTAATCAATAACTTCCAATCCTCTTCCAAAGACAAGCACATCAAACAAATCTCATTCTCATCAAGTTCAATGACTTTTTTGCCTCTAAAGTGATGAGAATTGAAAGAAAGATAACTATAATTAATAAGCTCCACATATTGCTATAATCAATGAGTATTTTTATTTTTATTCTTTTTTTATGGATCATTTATATATTGGATTGTTTAATACTTTTTGTCCAATTGTTCTTGGTTGGTTTGGGTAAGATCATGAAAATATAGCTAATTGTGATGAAAAGTTTTTAATTGTTGTTACATGCTTTTTGTCACAACATATAAGGAAAGATTGATAGTTTTGATCTCTTTTTATCCCTATTGTATATCCTTTTGTGATGTATGCTTAAGCTATGTCTCTTAGTTGCTTGGAACTTATGTTAATCATGCTTTTTTGTAAAAAAACTTTGGAAAGAGATATGCATACATACAAATATTTCAAATGATTATTCTTTGTTCTTTTTCAAAATTAGTTTGATAGTAAAAACTCATGGTTTATCAAATTACTTAAATATTTTATGTGAACATGTCTAAAAATAATATTCCCTTTCATGTTTTTCTTAAACTTCTTTTCAATGTTTTAGAACATAAAAGTTTTGATTTTAATAAAAATATTGTTGAAAGGGGGATAAATTCAATTGTATTGGTTGGATTGAGAAAGATTTATATTTTCCATACTTAAAAATGATTCTATATATTTTTAAACAGATATTTCTTGATCTTACAAGTACTTCATGTTTTCAATCATTTTTTAATTTTGAAAAGGGAACATGTTTTTTTTAAACAAGAGAAAATCTATTTTGTTTCATTGAGGGGGAGAAAATTATTTTTAAAATAGCTCTTGTATATGCTTTAAATATCTTGATTGCATATCATGTTTACATATTTTTGTTAATCATTGGTAAATAAGCATGATCCAATATTGTAATATTTGCTAAACAAGATTTTTTATTTTTACTTCCACTTTATCTCATCAAAGATTATATGGTTGTATCTTTTATCTTATTTTATTCTTTGGCATGGTTTGAAAGGGAGCTTTGCTTATATTTAATCTATTCTATGGCTCACAATTGTTTTGACATGGAAAGTTTTTTTAATGTTTATTTACTTATCTTGTCAAAAAAATTCCTCTCGTGCTTACCTAAAGGAAAAAAGGTTAAATTCTACATCTTTTAGCTCATTTATTTGATGATTATGTTCATATGATCATGGTATGAAAATTTATTTAAAAACAAATCTTGTTGGGATCAAATGAAAAAGTTATGTATTAATTTGTTGTTGAGCTTATTTGATTAAATCATTATTTTGAACATATTTTTCTTTGGTGATTTATCATCATAAGAAAAAAAGGGAGATTGTTTGACCCAAAGATTTATATGATTAGTTTTGATGATAACAAATAGCAATGCATGTCCTTGTGCTATATCATATATAATGTGCTTAGTGCTATATCTTTTACAAGTGTTAATAGGCATGTAATGATGTGGTTAATGAATATATATATGATAAGATTTAATGCATATTGTCGTGTTATTTGCTTTAATTTTATATTTAAATTATGCATTATGATAAATGAGTCTAGATTAACTATATGGATTGCAAATTTTATGTTCATTTTAATAGGATTGTCCAAAGAAGAGAGAATAAGCATTGAAGTCAAACAGTAGTAATTCTTGTCTTGCTCTTCTCTACAAGAAAGCCAAGAGAGAAGAGATATTCTAAGTTTTGAAGTATTAGAAGATTGAAACTTTGGATGCTTGGACATTTCAAGTAAAGTCTTAGGACTCTATTGGGTATAGTATTAGGCTTAAACCTTCTTAAATATAATTTTTCATGACTTAGAGCTAAATCTTGTTTTACAAATTCTTAGCTTACTTTATCATATTTTCTTTGTTGGTTTTAGTTTCAATTGATGAAATCTTTGCTTAGGCCTTGCTTTAGTTAAAATATAAAAGTGTTGAATTGTTTAAATTTAGCTCATTTTTTTTAAATTACCTTTGGAATATTTGTCTCAAGATTTCGCTCAAAAAGCTTTTGAAATATTTTCAACAAAAACATTCCAAGCTATTTTTACATGATTTATCAAATTGTTTAAACTTAAAAATATGTTTTTGCATTTGAAAAATGTTCAACAAAAACATTCCAATATGTTCTTAATGATTCATCAAATTGTTTAAACTTGTAAACATGTTTTTGGATTGAAATATAAGCTTTGAAATCATTTTGAAATAAATTTAAAAAGATTGAATTTCAAAATCTGGCCCTACGATTTGAATTAGTAATTACACTTGATTTTGCAATTTTAATCATGATTTTCATCGAAAATTCAAAATTTGAATTCATGATTGTTGACAGTGGAATCTGGTTCTAAGCCAAACTTCAACCAATGAAGGATTCTTTCAGGATCTCAAACTGTAGTTTGGTTCTGAGACAATAAGCAAGCAAAGAAAGTAAAGAAGAAGGGAAAAGCAGCAGGAAACACATAACTTTTTAAAGTGGTTTGGCCAAATCTGGATAACCGGACCCTACGTCCACGGTAATGTATTGATCTAAGAATAATTTTACAGAGTTTCGGCATACAAGCCTTTCTCCTTCTTTTTTTTTAACGTTCGTCTCCTTCCGATATTTATAAAGGAGAGGAGGTTACAATTGTAATTTTACATACAGTAAATCTATTACATCAGGCATTTAATGCACAAGATAGGATAGACAGACTAAATCCTGCAAGTTGACTATTATAGATTGCCTCCTACAGGTGGGCCCCACATGTCTGTTGGGCAATACGTGTAATGGTCTTCTGTTCAGTGAGCTCCCAAGTCATTGACCACACCTTGCTGGCCAGATCCTTCGGTCTGAGGAGTATCTGTCTTCGGGATGATGAGGTCAAGCTCGCTCTATCAGGGACGAGCTCGAGCTGAGGAGGTCGCTCTACAACATGAATTAGAGGCGTAGCGTTCTGAGTACTCTTCGAGCTAGTAGTCTTTACCATGCTCAAGGCCATTCGTAAGTCCATCAAGGACAATCCGAATTTTATATATAACATAAGCCCCCTAACTCTCAATTCGCTTAGCGAACTGGGAGTTGAAACTTCTCGGAGGTCATTCACTTTGTAGAGCTCAGCTCAGTCAAAGTCTTCACTGAATCCGTCTTTTTAGTTGCTCTAGGCCATACTTCCCATAGTACGTGCCTCTTGGTCATTGGTGAGTTACCCTCGTCTCTTCCCGAGATAATAAATGAAAGTAGTGGGGGAGATTCATCTGGACTTTTCAATAGAACTGAATCTAGCTCTATTTAAAGTAGAAAAAATCACTTTTGCATCTCCACTAAGCAAACCATGGGTGTCCCAGATGAGCCTCCCTTATCTTTGGCATTCTGTCTTACAGCCGGGGTGTGTATGGCCTGCTGCATAAGGAGTTTTGAAGATATGGATTCTCTGGTAACATGGAGGGATCTTGTGTAGATCTTAAATTATGTCCTCTCGACTTCGTCTTAAGGTTTTCGTCCAACTAGACAGGCTTCTGGTGCTTCCTAATTAGTTTCCTTCACGAATTAGATGAGGAGCTCGAGGTCGGGAAAATAAGAAGCAGCCATGCTCTTTCCTTCTCCGTTGGCAGAAGTCAGGTTGATGAAGAGTTTACTGCTAAGGAAGGCACTGGAAGAAGAATTTTAAGGACCTAGGAGAGTTCACGAGCTTCAGTTAATAAGGGTTCATCCTCCTACAGCCAGCCCTTTGATGGATGGGAGCTTTTCCTTTATACGATAGTCTTTCTTCCATCAGGAATTAGTTATAGCCTTCCCCTTGTGTTTTGACTTTTCCTGTTTTATATTCAAAGCTTTCTGATGTAATTTCACCTCATTGAGGCTTTTTAATGAATAAGGTCTTTTCTTACGATCTCAATGTGTTGTCTTTAATTTTCTGCTTGTAGCTTGCGATAATATACTCAAATAGCCAATCGGCCAAACTTTCTTGAGTGCAATAAACATAAGTGAAACACCTCGCACATAAGCGTTGCCTAAACAATCCGCATAAGAATTGTGCATAATTGAAAAGTTGCATGAGAGCTACGAATATTTAGTCGCATGTGAGCTGTGAACTAGAGCAATCTCGTTGCCTTAGGTAGATAATGTAAGGAGTTACGCCCCAGCATCCCACATCGGCTAAGTCAAGATCCGGGGAAGGCCTTATAAGGGAGGCATAGTCCTCACCTTGTAGATGCGTTTTAAAACCGTGAGGTGAGGAAGGATCTAAGGAAGCCTCGTTTGACGAGGGACTGGCAGAGTACTGGCACCAAAGCGGACAATATCTACGGGCGCCTTAGAGATAATCAGGTCGTTAATTCCTTATGCTTTAGCAAGCATATAGCTATGCTAGCATTGAGTATTTAAGAGTGCCTCTGCACCTTAATGAGCACGTAGCTACGCTGGCAAAGTGAGTATGTTTTTAGCGTCTTCATACCTTAGTGAGCCCACAACTCAATTGGCAACATTAGTATATTTTAAGTGTCTCCATGCCTCAGCGAGCACGTAGCTATGCTGGTTAAGTGAGTTTATTTTGAGTGCCTCCATGCCCCATCGAGCACGCAGCTACAGAGTTTATTTTGAGTACCTCCACGCTTCAGTGAGCGTGCAGCTACACTGGTTAAGTGAGTTTATTTTGAGCATCTTCATGCCTCAATAAGCACGTAGCTACACTGGTTAAGTGAGTTTATTTTGAGCATCTCCATGCCTCAGTGAGCACGTAGCTATGCTGGTTAAGTGTTCGTCAATTCATCTTCAGAATGAGCTCTGAGGGGCCTCAATCAGACCAAAGGCCGCAGTTGGCACGAAGTTACTTAAGAGATTTAAAGAAGTTGACTACATGCAAGCTATGAAAAGTGAAAATGCTCGATAACAGATGGCGAAATGCAGAAATGAAGATAATAACATTAAGCCAATTGACAAACAGCTTTCAACAAAGCAAAGGAAAGTATTTACATTCATTCTAGAATTTAGGGTACATTGTCAATGTGTGACTCGGACCTAGCCCCCAGGCTCTTGGCTACCATTACGTTGGGGAAGCTAGGATTACCACCTCACAAGTCACACCACGTACTCCCTTAGATGACCCCTTCTGATAAGGTCTTTAATTGCTTCCCTTAGGGCCCAAAAATTTGAAGTCTCGTGGCCGGCCTCCTTGTGATAGGCACAGAACTCTTCATGGTTTCTTCGCCTATAAGGGATCCTGGAAGGTGCGGGCATCCCAAAGTCTTCTTTATCCCTTTCTGTCAGGAAGATCCTATCTTGGGAGTCTGATAGGATGCTGTACTGCTCGTGGCAGTCCGAGTGTTGAGCTTGCTCACCTCTGGGCCTTCTGGACTTCTTCACAGTCCGTTCGATAGAGTAATCACCCTGGTCCATATCACCCCTCTTCTTGCCATGGGAGAAGCCGGCCTTCTCATCCTTCTTATCAGACCTTTCTGAACCGAAGGTCTCTTCCCATTTGATCTGCTTAGTAGCTTGCTCGTAGAACTATGAGTTCCTTCACCAGGGATTTGTACAAACTCTTGTATAACTTTTCATCTTTGTGGAGTCCCGTGGAGATTGTTGCCAGCATGATTTCTTTAGATGGATTCTCCACTGAATTGGCTTCGAGACTGAACCTAGCAATGTAGTCCTTTAGTGACTCATGCTTGTGTTGAAAGACTACGGCAAGATGATAGGAGGGCATAAGTTGTCTCTTCAACGCTCAAAACTGGCTGATGAATTTCTGTTGGCAGTCTTCCTAACTGTAAATTGAGCAAGCTAGGAGGCTTCTGAAACATGCTCGAGATACACCTCCCAGTATGGTCAAGAACACTCGGCATTTGATTAGGGGATCAGTTGTTTACAAATCCATCTAAACATTGAATGCATCCAGATGATCATATGGGTCTGAGTCCCTATTGTACAATGGAATCACGAGGACCTTAAACTTGAGAGGGAAAGTTCGAGTCTCGATCTCCTCAGAGAGTGGTGACCTTTCTTTGTAACAAGCTCGATCACTTAGAGCTCGAAAACATTCCTTTAGCTGAGTTATTTTCTGGAATAGCTCTCCGACCAACTGGTCTCATGCCTCGGACTGCTAGCTAAGAGATTACTAGAGTCTTTGGTCTTCGCAGTCGTGAAGGCTATGACCAGGAGTTTGCTTTTGCAAGCAACGAGTTAAGGAGTTCTCTAGGTCGGCATTACCCGAACATCTAACTTGTTGATACTGGTGAGCATTCATGGGCACTACGGCTTCGGCCTACTTCTTCACACCCTGTGCTAACATCGTAACTACTTTGGTCAGTTCTCCCATCATGCTTTCGAGTTTCTCTTGACATTGGAGCCAGGCTTGTAGTCTATCAGTGCTGTTGGCAGCAGTAGTTGGTTGAATAGAACCAGCTAGGGGGAAGCCAGTGGTTGCATTGATAACAGGAGCGGTATAGGAGTCTGTCATTGAGACATGTCCTTTTGGAGGGTTGAGTAATGCATTTGAAGCTATGGTAGCTCTTCCCTTGGCCATTATAGCAGGAAATGAACCAGAACAGATGAGATCCCTATAGATGGCACCAAAATATTGATAGTGGAATCTGGTTCTAAGCCAAACTCCAGCCAACGAAGGATTTTTTTGGGATCTCAAACTATAGCTTGGTTCTGAGATAATAAGTAAGCAAAGAAAGCAAAGAAGAAGGGAAGAGCAGTAGGAAACACATAGTTGTTTAACGTGGTTTGGTGAAATCTAGATAGAACCGGACCCTACATCCATGGTAATGTATTGATCTAAGAATATTTTTACAGAGTTTTAGCATACAAGCCTTTCTCCTTCTTTTTTTTTTAACGTTCGTCTCCTTCTTGTATTTATAAAGGAGAGGAGGTTACAATTGTAATTTTATATGCAGTAAATCTATTACATTAAGCATTTAATGCATAAAATAGGACAGATAAACTAAATCCTACAAGTCGACTATTACAGATTACCTCCTGCAGGTGGGCCCCACGTGTCTACTGGGCAATACGTGTGATGGTCTTCTATTCAATGAGCTCCCAGGTCGCTAACCACACCTCGCTGGCTAGATCCTTTAGCTTGGGGAGTGTCTGTCTTCAGGATGATGAGGTTGAGCTCGCTCTATCAGGGAAGAGCTCGAGCTGGGGAGGTCACTCCGCAACGCGAGCTAGAGGCATAGTGTTTTGAGTACTCTTCGAGCTAGGCTTTTGTTACACTTGGACCATTCGCTGGTCCATCAAGGACGATCTGAATTTCATATATAACAATGATCATGATTGCAATTTTTGAATTGTATTTGTGATCATGATTGTAGTTGCAAGACAAGTGCCAAATAGTTGTTAAAATCTAACGATTTGAATTGGCATTTGAACTATGTTTCTATGATTCTAATTGCAAACCTCTTTAGGGTGACCAAAATGTTACATTTCAAGGCAATTTAAATTGACTTTCATGTCATATTTTTGAGATTTGAATCAAAGTTTTAAACTAATCTTTTGTCATTCTAATCATGATTCTGATTACAAGTCAAATTTTAAATTTGTCATCATGATCACGAGTCAAATTTTGAATTCATGATCATAATCACAAGGTAAATTTTGAAAATAATAGCCATTTTAATGTATACCATGCTTTCTTGCTATAAACCCTCTTCACAAATTTCCTTAGGGGTGAAAACCTAATTTCTAAGAGCCAAACATTTTCTTTTCATTTGTGCTTTGACTTTTTATTTAATTTCTTTGATATGAGTTAGATTTGATTGAACCCATACCTAATAAGCTTCAATTTGTAAATCAAAATTGCAGAGTTCTTTAAATTTCTATCATGTCTTTCAAACACATTTAGGTTTTCTAGGGTGAGTCTTACCTAGGATAGAATAGTGGTTAAGCTCTTTCTATTTCTTTTTTGAGTGAGGTTCTTAAAGGGTTTTCAATTGTGGTTAAGTAATCCTTGTAAAGGCTTCTTTGAGTACCTATTTAAACTTAAAGGGATTGTTATTTTAGTAGATTCAAGCTTGGTTGAGAGCCTGGAAGTGGATATATGCATTGAAAACTATTTTTCAAAAAGGAACCAAATCTTCTATTTGAATTTCTCTATCCTTACTCTCTTTATTTTTCAATAATTAATATTGTGATATCTATTTTAGCTCTTGTTGATCATTGAAATTATGGGATGTTCTATTTTTTGTTGTTGAAAATTGTTGAGTATTTTGTGCTTCATTATTTATCGTATTGCCTAGATGTTAATATGCTTAAAAGAAGTGATTTCCTTTTATAAATGTGCTTGTTAAGGCCTTGCCTATGTCTAGTGAAATGAGTTACTTTGCACAACTATTTTGAGTTGTTATTTCTCATGTGCAAACATCTTCATCAAACTATATTGGATTTGTTTGAATCAGAATCATCCCATGGCTTTTCAAAATCAAGAGATTTTCAAAGAGAATACTAAAAATCTTGAAAGTTTTCAAAACACCCAATGCACCCCTTTTGGGTGTGGGTTGCCTTATCCTATAATTAGTATTAGAGCTATGGGCTCATGTTAAAGGATTTAATCATCTTAAGAGGATCCATGGTAACCATTGAAGGAACATCTTTGAAAGAAAGTTTTGATATTTCAAAATCTCCAATATTTGAATATGTTAATATTTATAAACCTCCTAATGAAGAATTCTAAGAGAAAGTCTCTAAAGAAGAGCAAATTTAGCTTTAAATGGAATAATCAAGCTCTATAACTCAAAAGGACTTGGAGGTGTATCAGTCTAATCCTAATACTAGTCCTTGTTATAGTGACCTACATACTCTCAATGAATTGCATAATGATAGAATATCTATGGCATTTGATTATTCAACTTCTTATGACTTTCAAATTGAAAATAATTTATCCTAAGAGGATATTGAACACTTAACTTATACACTTTCCAAGTCTTTAAGAAAAGATATAGATTTTACTCTTGGAAAGTATGGAAAACCACTTAGCATGCTTGAATCAAAATGCTATTTCCATAAAATGTCAAAGTTTTCTAAATGTATTTTTCAAGAAAAATCAAATTCTAGTAAGAATTCTATTATTTGTAATTACTGTGGTCATGAAGATTATATTTTTCACTTATATCCTATTAAAAGAAACTCTTATGTGAGAAAGAAAGAAATTTTGCTTCCTAAGGTTTTTAAGTATTTAAGTACTAATATCAAAGGACCTAAAATGAAATGAGTACAAAAAAAACCCTCCTAATACTTTAATTATGCAGTAGAATGCTTGCAAAGGTGGATAATTTGGTCAAAAAAAGAAAAAATCTTCAAAAATAGCTTTTCTAAAAGAAAAAGGTAGAAAAAGAAGGATTGGCACAAAAAAAGTTTCTTAAAGTGTTAAAGCTCAAACCATTAAAGGAGAAGTAATGAGTAAGAAAGAGCCATCCTTTCATTATAAAGGATAAGGTATCAAATTCTCAAATCTCTTGTGTTACTGTATTTAATGTTCATTGAAAAAGAGGTGAAATAGTTCTAAAGCATGAGCATTGCATGAAGATTATATTTCATCTTGATCAAAATTATATATATATATATGTGTGATATTATCTTAAATACATGATTTACTTTGTCTTTATTTACTCTTGGCTATTTATTAATATAACTTATTATAAGAGTTTGCAATGGTTAGCATATGTTTCATTGAACCTCACTGTCTATTTCATATATGGAAGATATGCAAATTCTTTGAAAATTTATTTTCAAAAATATGATTTTTTGAGCTCATTTTGAGCTCACTTTCTTATCTTAATTAATCTTTCTCATTAGCATATTATTTGATATTCATCTAGCCATCATTGACCCAAGTCTAAGTTATGTACCAAAGAATTTGTCCTTAGTTGTCCTGTAGGAGAAAAGGTAATACTTCCTCAAATATAACATGGAAATGGTAGACAAGTTCAACTTCAGGATAGTTTATATTAACTCATAAAGGAGTCAACTTCTACAAAGAGAAATGAAAATTCAAATGTTTCGTATACTCTATCCTCTCTTTATGCTCAATATCTATTATATTTTCTTGAGTTTAGATGGTTAATGATTAAAAATATCATTGCCATGTTTAGCTTTATCTTTAAAATATATCCTCTTTGAGCTAAAGAAAGGTAATTCCTTCTATTAAAGCAAATTTATCCCCAATATTTCTTGAAAGTGTTTACATGCCTTTATTTGAATTTTGAAAGATAATGGCTCCATGTTTCTCAACAATCATATATATATATTAAAAGGAATTTATTTCTTTACAATTGCTTATTATTGGTGAATATTTGTATTCTTGACGGTTGGGTACACCTTTTGCCTTTATACTCTTGGTTTTTCAAGATGTTTTATATAAGTTTTGATGATTTTTTTTCTAAAATCATAAGTCTTGTTCTTTAAGGTTTAAAAATTCATCTTACTTTTAAAATAACCTTATAAGCATTTCTTTTATCTTCTAAGTTTCAGAGTTACATAGTTAATGATAATACTTGCTACATGTCATCCGTCAACCTTAAATATGTTCCAAAATGTGCTTGAAAGGTGCTTAAAGCTAATATTTCCTTGAAGAATCTTTAGAATTTGTTTTACAAATGCTATTCTTCACACTTGAGTTTTGTGCTCAAAAATTTGCTAGATTCTTTGTGTTTTGTGAAAGAATTCATAGTTTAACTTCAAGATTATGGAATATTGAAGGAGTTGGAAGATCAAGTCTTAACTTGATAATTTCTCAATATGATCAATCAATAATTTCCAATCCTCTTCCAAAGGCAAGCACATCAAGGAAATCTTATTCTCATCAAGTTTAATGATTTTTTTTTGCCTCTCAAGTGATAAGAATTGAAAAGGAAGGTAACTACAACCAAGAAGCTCCACATATTGTTACAATCAACAAGTATCTTTATGTCTGTTCTCTTCTTATAGATCATTTATATATTAGATTGCTTGATACTCTTTGTCTACTTGTTCTTGGTTAATTTGGGTAAGATCATGAAAAAATATACTTGGTGATGATGACAAAGTGCTTAATTGTTGGTATGTGCTTCTTGTCACTACGCATAGGGAAACATTGATAGTTTTGATCTCTTTTTGTCCCTACTACATATCCTTTGTTGATGTATGCTTAAGCTATTCCTTTTAGTTACTTAGAACTTGTGTTAATCATGCTTTTTCATAAAGAAAACTTTGAAAAGAGATATGTTCACATACAAATATTTTAAATGATTATTCTTTGTTGTTTTTCAAAATTAGTTTGATAATAAAAACTCGTGGTTTTTCAAATTACTTATGTTATGGGTATTTTTGAAACCATACAAATGATCTGGTAAAAACTCAATAGACAAGCCCAACTGATAAGGGCCCAGCTTAACCAGGATTGAGGTCATTAAAGTAAGGCATTAAGTTGCCAAATATGAACTTAGATTGTTAGTCAACATAGCATAGTAGCAACCTTAGGTAATTGAGGACGAGGTCTGGCCCTCAGCTCAAAGCATGCTTTCCCAGCCATCAATTCAAAGAAACCCGTTCAATTACCTATTTAATAGAAATCTATTACTACCTATTATGTAACCAATTGATGATTCATTTTTGTTATGGAATTTCATTGTAACAGCCCATCCACTATAAAAAGGGGTTAAAATCATTGTGAAAAAGGATGGACAACAATATACTATTACTCTGCCAAAATATACAGAGAAATAAACAATCGTGGATGTAGACATTGGAATTAGGCCAAACCACATTAAAAACTCTTGGTATTATCTTATTCTTCATCTCTCTTTCTCTATCTTGTGACTCTACACTTTCTATTTGTAGTTTGGGGTACTAAACTTGGCTTGACCAAATTCACACGTCAGCATTTTGTTGCTAAAAGGAAGGCCCCAAACTGCATTCTTTTTTATTTACCGTCCAATTATAATGGCTAGAGGAAGAACCACCAAGAGTTTAGATACTATCATTGACCAACCTGAGGGTTATGTGGAACAGTAGTGAGATATGTTACTAGTCAGAGGCCTAGTTCTTCCTGCAGCAGGCACTTCTATCGTCCCCACTATAGGTGCTGCCACTGGCATGGCTCCATTGACCTTTCGCGAGCCTACTACTTTTGTCCCTGGGATTGACGGAGTGCAAGCGTAGCACCAACTTAGGAGGCACTTGAGAACATAATGAGAGAACTGATTGATGTGGTTAGGGCACAAGCTCAGGCACAAGCCCAAGGTGCATGAAGATAAGTTGAGGCTGCTGCACCCAGAGAAGAACTCTAGCAGCCATGGGAAGGAGCTTAGGAAGATAGGCCAATCAGAAAAGAACATCAGTGAGCTGGTTTAGTTTGATTTTCCAATTTAAGGCCAAGGTTGAAGGTCTGCCGAGCTCTTGAGGATGATGATGGAGATAAACAGCGACGTGGGAGCTTGTGTCGAGTAGAAAGCTTGAATAGGACCATTCAAGGACATATCTCAAACCGATACTAGCTGGGTCACGAGCATAGCAGAGGGCCTAAACCTTCAGATCACCACTCCCATGACTAGAAAGGTGTAAGGATCCATCGATCTTTCAGTCGTCAATCTGAGGCACAAGACCCAATGGTAGAAGAGCTGCTTCAGAGGGTACAGTAGTTAGAAAAACACCCTCCAGCTCAGGATTGTCAAGATCGTTATAAGAAGAGAACACCATTCACTAGGGAGATCGAGACAAAGCTTTTTTCTCACAGGTTTAAAATTCTTGCTATCTTGCAATACAATGGGGACAACAACCCATATGACCACCTAGATGTATTCAATGTACAAATGGATCTTCAAACGACCAATCCTCTGGTCGAACATCGTGTCTTTCCAGCCATTCTTGGAGACATACCTCAAACATGGTTCAAGAATCTCAAAACTTATAGCATTGATGATTAGGAAGAGTGCCAGAGAAGATTCATCAACTAGTACAAAGCACTGAGAAGGTAGCCCGCACCATCCTGCCACCTCACAATGATCTTTTAATGGAAGAATAAATCACTAAAAGACTACATCAGCCGATTCAGGTGTGAGGTCAGTAATGTGGAGAATCCCTTGAATGAAAACATTTTGACAATGAGCTTGGTAAGACTTTGCAAAGATGGAAAGCTGTATGAAACAATATACAAGTCTCCAGTGAGGGGCCTAGGTGAATTTTATGAACAAGCTACCAAAAAAATCAGGTAGGAAGAAACCTTTGGCCCTAAGAAGTCCGATAAGAAGGATGAAGCAAATAGCTTGAACCAGAATAAAAATATAAGCAATGGTAAGAATAGCAAGGAAAGTCAGAAGGATGGTTCCCATAATCAGGCCATGAAGAAGGCCAGGAACGAGCGACCTTAGTGTCAAAGTCACCGTAATAGCTACAGCATCCTATCAAATACTCGGGATAAGATGTTTTCAACAAAGAAGGATAAGGAGGACTTCAGGAAGCCTAATCCCATAAGGACTCCTAACAGGCTTAGAAACAACGACAAGTTTTGTGTCTACCATTATGAAATCAAGCACAATGCTTTGGAATGCTGGAAACTCAAAGATGCTACTGAGGATTTGATCAAGTGAGGTCGCTTGAGAGACTATATGATGCGAACTTTAGGATAGTGACCTTAACAACCCCAGTGGGATCCTAAGCAAAAGTAGGAATCTGTAGTGAGTACTATATTCTAATCCTATAATGTTATTCAAAAATTAATAAAAGCACCCAAGTTTTTCCTTAAATTTTTATGTCTGTGTTTACTAATTTTTGAATGAGTTTTTAGTGAAGTATTATACCAGAAGTGAACACTCGCCCTTCTAATCCAGAAGCGAGCTCTTATCAAAGTTAAAAAAGCCTTGACTCGTGCTAGCTAAGGTGCATTCATGCAACCTATTAGGCAAAGTTAATTTGCTAGTTGAGGCGTAATCTACCTGGGCATCAACCTAACAAATATAAATTGTCATTCTTGACAAATATACATTGTCATGGTTTTCAACATGACAAATATACATTGTCATGGTTTTCTAGTTAAGGCGAGACCTACTGGGCATTTATTGCTAGCTGAGGTGTGACTTACTGGGCATTTAACATGATAAATATACATTGTCATGGGCCTTCAACTTAATATCTACAAAGTCATGGTTTGCTGGTTGAGGCACATTCATGTGACCTATTGGGCACTCGACTTGTGCTAGCTAAGGTGCATTCATACTTCCTACAGGGCACTCAACTCGGGCTAGTTAAAGCACATTTATGTGACTTACTAGGCATTCAACTTGACTAATGTTTATAAAGTTATGGTTTATCATTGCTAGTTAAGGTCTGCGACCTACTGAGCATTCAACTATGGAAACTGAGAAAAATAAAGTAGGAACATTATAAAGTTCACTAAAAACCTCATTCAACAAGGTGAATGTACATATGAAGGTTAAAAAATGAAACTCAAAATTACATGAAAAGTATGCAATAATCATGGCCTAAGAAGAAGGCTGGCTTTTAGGAGCTTCACCATAGTGGGTTGGGGGTCCATATATGGGGCGAGCAGGTCATCCATCATTTGATCATCAGTAGTCCTCGTGACCTTTAAGTTGCTCTCTCCTTGAATAATGCCCAGAGCAGGAGAGACTCCACCTGTGGCCTTTGCACCCTTATTGGGAGAAGCTACCTTTATGACTTCCTCAAAGCCTTTAATGGTCTCATGAATGTCCCTACCAAAAAAGGAGAAGTCCATCACCAAGTGCTTCTCCCATAAAGTGTACAAGAAGCCTACAGTGGTATCTTCTTTCGTCTTTATGACCAACGTGACTGCCTCCACTCTAGCTTGAGCAATCTCTTCTTTTGCCAGAGCAACCTCATTCCTGGCCACCTCATTCTCCTTCTCAGCAACCTTAGCTTGCTGACTACTATGTCCAGCTCATTCTTCATTCTTAATAGCTCATCAATAACCTTATTGAGATCTAAAGTAAGCCTGGATGTGATGGCTTCACGTTTTGCCTCCTTGCAAGATGAAGCTTCCTCAGTTTTTTTTTAGCGTCTCTTAATTAGGCCTCAAGTAACTCCATTTTGTTTTTTAGCTCTAACACCTTAGCTGTTATGGCGGCCAAGTCACCCTTAATCTTCTTGTTGTTTTCCTCTTGAGCTAAAAGTTTATCCTTTAGCTTTATTGCCCCTAGCACACTCTGAGAAATCAAACAGATAAGTTAGCTTACAAAGAGGCAAAAGAACCGAAATGAAAGGACTTAAATTACTAACAAGCCATGATGAGTTATATAACCCATCAAGCCCTCACTAAACATCTCCAACTCTAATGCCTTAATGCGGGTCCCTAAGATCTAGTCCACATTCTCTTGGAGGAAGTCAAATTAATCCTTAGTCTTTTTGCCAAGGCTGCTAGGTCACTCTTTAGTCTCGACCTCAGGTGCCATTTGTTCTATAGTGGCAACTTTCTTCCCCTTATCCACTTTTTGCTTTTTGGTAAAGGCTCAGATGGCTGACCACCTCGACCACCTTCAGCTGCAAGGTAAGAACCAACACCTATGAGATCTCTACTACTACGGCTAGAGAAGAAGATCCACATGTTGCAATAGGGGTTGCAATAGCAGCAAGAGAGAATGAGGTCACGATAGAAGTAGGGATAATGGACTAAGTAGGGGCCAGTGGCATGCGAAGATTCAGCCTCACTATATCTTCGTATTCTTAGAAGTTTGCTGGGCCAACTACCTTAATTTTATGAGCTTTAAGGTTTATGGTGCTGTCAAAGAGCTCGACATTCAAGGCCAAAGCAAGTTGTGGGAATGCAAAAGGTCCTTGTTAAATTTAAGGTCATTTTTTAGGCTGTCCAGAGTAGCAAATTGACCCAACACTTCAATCCCCTCAGCCTCTAATGTCAATTTCCCCTTACCAGTTCTGTCTGTAAAATGAAATAAAATGTCAAACCAAGAACAAAATAAATATATGAATTCATGCAAGTTCGCATGTCTTCAACTCGCTTACTAAGAGTAAAGACAAAACTGAAGTTGCAAAGATGACACAAAGATGGGCAAGAAATAAAAAATCAGTGGGTTTTATAGTTCCCCACGTTAGACTTGCCTTTACTATCACCTTGTAGCAAAATTCTCTTGTGCTTTGTCTGCTGAGCTGAAAGATAGTAAATCCCATCTCGACGACTCGTGCCCTTAATGCTATAAAGGTAGCAAAGAACCCTTGCCAAAGGAGGTGGGAGGTTATTTCTAATGTAAATGAGTGCAAGGGAGGTAAGTTAGGAATAAGAGTTTGGCATGAGTTGGAAAGGGCAAAGCTTCAATTTATTCAACAAATCAACAATATAAGGATAAATTGGGAGCCTAAGCCCAGTAGTGAGATGGTGGGTGCTAATAGCAAAAAATCCTAAAGGAGGATACGTTGCATGGTCATCGAGGGAGGATGCCATGATGCGGCAACCCTTGGGGAACTGGTACGTCTGAACTATGCTCTTAAGCTTATTAAGATTGATGGTCAAAACATGGTGATTAAACATCATGCAATCTACAGACCTCTGACGCCTAGCGACTTGAGTGGGGTCAGGATGAGCTACAAACTCCTCAGTGACCTCATCACTCTTAGAGGTTGCTTTATCTGTGACATGTACCTACTCCTCACTTCGAGCAGGAAAATCATGAATGTTAGCACACCCTATCTGGTGAACATGATATTTATGAACTGTAAACATCTACACAAAAGAAGGAATAGTCAAGTCACTGTAAGCAGGCCAAATCTAAAAGCCAAGGCTAATAGGGAATTTCCTATACAGTAGGTTATACATACCTCAGATCACCACACCTAATACCTAACCATTGAAAATATGAGGGACTTAACCACTAGGCCTATCAAGTCACTAAAACCTGGGAAACAAGTGGAAATTTATGACCCTAAAACCTACAGGCATCTTATCAAATAAATTGCATGCCAACAACAAAAGGTGCGCAAAAGGGCATATAATAGAATAAATCAACACACAAAATTTCTTAACAATAAACAAGCACACACCACTGAACCAAGCAACAAGATATCAAAAACCCACAAAACAAGGTGTTCAGGAAAAGTAGAAGCTTAGAGTTTGAGGAAACTTACTATATCAAAGGAACAAGATAAGTTCTGAGAAGAAAATGATAAGCAAGATCGGTCTCTGGCAACCTGAATCCAAAGATTGTTATTATAAACTTGGTGAAGCAAAAGAAAATTGAGGAATAATGGTGACTGTTTGTGAGCTTAAGAGACAAGCAAAAAACAAAAGCACTAGTTTTCAAAAGTAACAAGTGAGAGGGAAAAAGGGTTTTCCTCAACTTATGTAGCCTGATTAGCCTCGCCATTAGATCTAAAGACTAATTAACTGCTCTCAATCTAATAGTCTAGCAAATAGTAAGGCTTTATCATTGCCATGTTGACAGCTACGGGAAAATGTGCAAATAAATGTGAAAATGATGGCATGGGTTGGCATAAATGAAATGAGGGGACAAAAGTCTAAATAATGGCATGGCAGATCATAGTTGCCAGCTTTTACTAGCAAACTACAGCTCCTGATCCATATATCACACTGAGAGCTGGGGACTAATGTTATATGGGTATTTTTGGAACTACACAAGTGGGTTGATAAAAGCTTAATAGACAAGCCCAGTTGGTAAAGGCTTAGCTTAACCAAGATTAAGGTCATTGGAGCAAGGTGTCAAGTCATTAAATGTTAACTCAAATTACGAGTCAATAAAGCACAATAGCAACCTTAGGTTATTGAGGACGAGGTCTAGCCCACAACTCAAAGCATGCTTTCCCAGCCATCAACTTAGAGTAACCCATTCAATTACCTATTTAATAGAAATCCATTACTGACTATTATGTAACCAATTGATGATTTATTTTCATTATGAAATTTCATTGTATCAGCCTATCCACTATAAAACGGGGTTGAAATCATTGTGAAAAAGGACAGATAATAATGTACTATTACTTTGCAAAAATATATAGAAAAATAAACAATCATGGATGTAGGTGTTGAAATTAGGTCGAACCACGTTAAAAACTCTTAGTTTCATCTTATTCTTCCTCTTTCTTTCTCTATCCTATGACTCTACACTTTCCATTTGCAATTTGGGGTACTGAACTTAGCTTAACCAAATTCACACGTCACTAACTTATATGTTTTATATGAATATGTTTTAAAATAATATTTCCTTCTATGTTTTTCCTAACCTTCTTTTCATTGTTTTAAAATATAAAAGTTTGAATTTTTATAAAACTGTTATTGAAAGGGGGATAAATTCAATTTTATATGTTAGATTGAGAAATATTTTTGTTTTCCATGCTTAAAAATGATTATATATTTTTTAAAACATATATGTCTTAATCTCACAAGAACTTCATGTTTTCAATCATCTTTCAATTTTGAAAAAGGAACATGTTTTTTTTTAAACAATAGAAAATCTATTTTGTTTCATTAAGGAGGAGAAAATTATTTTTAAAGTGGTTCCTGTATATGTTTTAGATATCTTGATTGCCTATTAAGCTTACATATTTTTGTGAATCATTAGTAAATAAGCATGACTCCAATCTTGTTATATTTGTTATACAAGATCTTTTATTTTTACTTCCGCTTTGCCTTATCAAAGGTCATATGGTTGTATCTTTTATCTTATTGTTTCTTTGGCATGGTTAATTTAAGGGGAAGCTTTGATTATATTTGATCTATTCTATGGCTTACAATTGTTTTGACATGGAAAGTTTTTTTAATGATTATTTACTTGTCTTGTCAAAAAGTTCTTCTCATGCTTATCTAAAGGAAAAAGCTACAATTCTACATCCTTTGGGTAAGTTATTTAATGGCTTTTTCATATGATCATAGTAGGAAACTTTTTTTAAAATCTTGTTGGGATCAAATGAAAAGGATATATGTCTTTATTTTCAAAAGATGAAAAGTTTTGCTTACAATATTACTTACCTTTTTAAACTTACTTCATCCTTCTTAAGACAAAAGAAAAAGATAGATTTGATAATGAAAAATAAGGTGAGGAGTTAATAACTTTCTTTGTTTAACATTGTTAGCCTAGGTTGTCCTAGTTACATATTTTCCTTAGTTTTGATGCTAAAAAATAATTTTAGTTTCTATCACAATCTAACTACATGAGTTTGAGTGTTTATTTATTTTGTAGGATTTAGAGTTACTCAAAGTTAATTAAAAGATCTAAATTAGTACTAAGTCTTTTATTTGATTTCATAGGATCTTTAGTAAGTAAATCCTAAACAATTTGATCCAATTATGTTTTATAAAATAACTTGATTTGAGATAGCAATAATCATTTTTAAATGAGCATTTTATCAAAAAATTTTCAAATAAACTTATAATATGTTCTTTCACAAGTAAAACTTTTATAAAAACTATTTTTAACTATTTGAATCGATTCACCAATTAATTCATGAAAAAAAAATTTTGAAAATTTTCTTATTGAAGGTTTGGAATTTTCTTTGAATCAATTCACTAATTGATTCAACATCCTTTTTTCAAAAATTATGATTCGATTCATTAATCGATTCATCAATGAATTTCTTCATAAGTTGAATCGATTCATAAATCGATTAGTCTGTTATGAGTTTGATATAATCATCACGAATCGATTTGAGAACAAAAAATTAGTTTTTTTAAAATGTCAATTATCACAACTATAAAAACCCTAAACCTCATTTGTTTCATAACAATTCAAAATAGATTTGCAACAAATTTGCAGAGAAATTATCAGAGCAAAAATGTGAACTAGCTATCTCATTGCTTTTCATCAAATAGTTCAATCTTGGTTCAACTTGCTAAAGGATTTACCTTAGATCATTGAGATATCCATCTCAATCTGAGTATTGTATCTCTAACTTTTCTCTTTCTATTTTCTATTTTAGATTTCTAAGTTTTGGGAATCTGGATACAAAGAAAATGGTTGATCTTCCCTTTGCATCCTTCTAGAATTATGAGGTTGATTACAATTGGTAGGAGGTGCATTGAATTCTTGGTAGAATCTTCTCGCTGATGAGGTTGATCATAGCTATAGGAAATTAGAGAATTTTTGTATTATAGGTAGGCAAGAGCCCTGTAAAAATCTTATAAACTGGCATTTAGGAAGCCCAGTTAAATTTTTATGAATTGTAATAGAAGAGATTATTTGGTTAAGGATTGATCCAGTGGAGTAGACTTGAATTATGGTTTCAATTCATGTTGAACTACTTTAAAAATTTCTATATTTTGATCTTTTCTTTACTGTCTTTATTACTTATGCATATTTTCTGATTTTTACACAAATTTTATAATCTATTTTCTTAATAACCTAATTTAATTCTTGTCAATTAAAAAGACTTCTATTGTGCATACTAAATCTAGTTGTAATTGACATAGTTGTAAAAATCATTTGGAATCAATAAAATCAAAGAGTATATAACATTCCCCTAAAGGATAAGGGCAAGATCCAAATTCATATTCTTTTTCACCATATTTTGGGACCAATAGTTGGTATTAGAGCTTTGGCTCTTTATACTCTTTGTTTTAACAAAATTATGCATTCTAAATTGGTTGTTTTGCTTGAATGTCAATCCCTGAATAGTCCCTCTACTTTTGACAATGAAAATTTTATGTTTTGGAAACTTAAAATTAAGTTATTCATAGAAGCATTAGATGTAAACATGTTAGAAATTCTTGAATTAGGATATGAATGTCCTAAAATATCAGTTGATGAATTATTACAGCCTAAGTCTAAGCTTTTATGGACTGAGGAGGAAAGGAGGAAACACCTCCTTGCTTCCAAAGTAAAATGGGTTGTTATTAGTTCATTGTCAACTAATGAAATTTGAAAAAATTTCTGAATGTGTAACAATAAAGGAAGTTTTGGAAACTTTGGAAATGGCTTATAGTGGTAGAATTGAGGCTGATTCCAAAAAAGGAAGACAACATTGTCTTATGGCCAAACACAATGAAGACTTAGAGGTACTGAAATATCCCTTTTTTTTTGTGGCTCTTATGTTAATGATACTAATAGTGAGTCAAATATAAAAACTAATGCTTAAACTAATAATAAGTCTGATGATTTGTATTAGGAAATCTATGAAGCATTAACTAAAGCTAACAAGGAGTTAAAGCAATTGAGAACCTAGAATGAAAACTTGCTTAAAAAGATTAAGGAGTTTGAAAAAGAAAAATAATGATCTGAATGTATTAGCTGAGAAACTATTAAGTGAGAGCAAAGTATGTGATCATTGTGAATCTTACAAATCTGAGATAGAAAATTTGAATAAGGCTTTACGAGGATTTACTAATAGCAATGTTAAGTTTAACAACATGCTAGAAAATCAAAAGGACTCTCAAAACAAAGCTGGTTTAGGTTATAAACAAGCTAGGGCAAAGAGAAATTATGCTTACATTACCTATTTTTATTATAATCATAGAGGTCATCATATCAAACACTGTCTATTTAGAAATAGCACCTATATTCTAAGACCAAATGAAAAACTAATTTGGTTGCCTAAAACATCCAGTTTTAAAAAGAATGTCTCACTATTACCTAATAAATCTAAACCCAAGATTAACTGAGTTCCAGCAAAACAAGTGTAATCTCCTTTTTGTAGGATTGTGTGAGGAAGAGAAGTAATTTGTGGTTCCTTGATAGTGGATATTCGTGTCATATGACAAGGAATAGAAACAATTTCATCATTCTCACATCTATCACAGGAGGTAAAGTTACCTTTGGAGATGATGCCAAAGGAAAAGTGATTAGAATGGGTAAACTTGGTAAGATGCCTAACTATTTTATTGATGATGTGCCGCTGGTTGAAGGTTTGAAACACAATTTGTTGATTATAAGTCAGTTCTATGACAAAAGGAACAAAGTAATTTTCAATGCAAATAAATGTCTGGTTATTAATGATATTGACAAACAAGTTAAACTTGTAGGATATAGGATTAATAACATTTATATAATAGACTTGACTGCTAAAGCAAATCTGGATTCATCTTGTTTAGTTAGTTTGAACGAAGTTTCTTAGATTTGGCATAGGAGACTAGGACATACTAATATAGAACTTATAGGAAAACTCTCTAGGAAGAATTTAGTTTTAGGATTACTAAAGCTAAACTACACTAATGACAGATTGTGTGATGCATGTTTGAAAGAAAAGCAACTCAAATCCTTTTTTATATCAAAAAAGGTTGTTTCTACTTCAAAACTCCTTGATTTACTTCACATGGATCTAGTAGGACCATCTAGGTTAAGAAGCTATGGAGGAAATCTCTATGCACTTTTAATTGTAAATGATTATTCTAGAATTACATGGACCTTATTTCTATCACATAAAAGTGATACATTTAAAGGTTTTAAAAATTTAGCAAATGTAATTCAAAATGAAAAAAGGTTCACCATAGTTAGCATTAGAAACGATTATGGAGAAGAGTTTGAAAACACAGATTTTGCTACTTTCTGTGAATCAAATAGGATAAGCCATAATTTTTTATAACCTAGGACACCTCAGTAGAATGGTGTAGCTGAAAGGAAAATTAGGTGTTTAGTTAATATGGCAAGAACAATTTTGGATGAGAGCTCATTTCCAAAGTCCTTCTGGGCAGATGCAGTTAACACTGCCTGCTATATATCAAATAGAGTTTTAATAAGACTGATTTTGAATAAAACTCCCTATGAACTTTATTATGGAAGGAAGCCTAATGTGTTAGATCTATATATTTTTGGTTGTAAATGCTTTGTGCATAATAATGGCAAAGATAATCTAGATAAATTTGATGCTAAATTAGATAAAGCTATTTTTATTTGGCATTCTTCATGCCTTTCATATGTATAACAAAAGGACTTTGAAGATTGAAGAATCCATAAGTGTTATTTTTGACGAGTTTACCTTAAGTGCAGATAGATTAAGAACAGAATATGATCAACAAAACTGGTTGAATTCTAACTCTAATTCAGAGGAGCAACAAGATCAATTAAAGATAAATGTGGTTGATTCAAAGGAAGATGATGATGATGATACAATCTTGGACATCTCTGAACCAAGTACTTCTCAAAAACAGTGGAAGTTCATGGAAGATCATCTCAGAAATTTGATAATAGGAGAAGTAACTAAACGAGTAAGATGTAGTCATTTACAAAATATCTACAACCACTTAGCTTTTGTTTCACAAATTGAGCCTAAAAATATTCAATAGGCATTAAAAGATGAAAATTGAATCTTAGCTATACATGAAGAACTGAACCAATTTAAAAGAAATCAAGTTTGGACATTGGTACCAAAACTTGAGAATAGTTCTATTATAGGTACTAGATGGGTCTTTAGAAATAAATTAGATGAGAATGGTTTGATCATAAGAAATAAAGCAAGGTTAGTTGCAAAAGG
>JANHAO010003339.1:0-26359 GCA_026873985.1 Saraca asoca
AATGATCTTTAGGTTTGACCCGGTGTTGCTCTATGCTACAAGTAGAGTAGTGTAACCTAATTTTATAAATTTCTAATTTAATCGGTGTCGACAGTCGCACATCAATTTGTCATATGATCATCACTGGAAATTAACTATTGACACAGTTTCATATAGTATCTCCAATTGGGTCTGACAAGATCATGATTGTCAGTTATGTTTCTCCAAACTAATTGAGTCGTGTCTACGTGTGTATTCAGATATAACTCTCTTACATCTCAGCTTGTGAGGTTAGCTGCTTATCAAATGAGAAATCACCACATCGTCTATTCTCCATGGATCTAATAACGCCCAATTATTAGATCTTGACTAATGTCATTTTGGTGCAGAAGTTATAAATCATTAATAATTAACCTCATAATCCTATAACCCTTTATAGTATTGATTAAATGAACTTTTCACCATGGACATCATCTTAATATGCAATAAACAAGAAATGCAATGTAAGATGAATAAACAAACTTTACATACTATCAAATCTATATAGAAAGCACAGTCATAGATACAATAGAGCTTAATCCCAATTGGCTCTAGGGCACCTATCTTAGACTTACATGTATCTTTGTATAGTTGAGTCTGAGTTTGTTAATGATTTTTTTAGCCTCATAGAAAGATTCAAGGATCTTTACATGAGCAAATGCATCATATAGCAACTCGAATATCATGGACATTGCTTTATTGGTAATCTCACACAAGCACTTGATATGATAGAGCTTGATTATAAAAGAGAGCTTTGAATACTTGGAACATCCTTCATACAATTCCTAATTTCCATCTCTAACTAAGTCATGAAATTCTTTAGTGTGTTCATTTAGATTTAACTCCTCATCTTCGTTAATTGGATCTGGTGTTGTGGTAGGTTCATGCAAGTTGTGTCTAGAGATCCGAAATGCATCATTTATCATCCGTTGAATTGAATTCTCATGGGACTTTGATGTAAATGGTTGTTAGTGATGATGCTCACTGGTTGAAGTGTCTACAACACTTTATTCCCCATGCCAAAGCCACTTTGCGTATCCAACTAGAAATTGTTTCAGTATCAAGTGTTCATATACCTTATTTCTAGTCAACCATTGCCTAAATCTATAATTAGGACATGGACATTTTATTTTCCCTTTCGATGGATCGATTTGAAAATGCAAAATCCAAAAAAGCCTCTAAACCCTTAGCATATTCAGTTATGTTCCTAAGCAAAGTAATCCAAAGTTTGTCCATTACCCTGGCTAGTATACTACCTATCTAAGAATGAAAATTATAGAAAGAAACATAAATAGCTTTCTTTCAAGGAGATAAAAAAGGAAAGCATGAATTGATATGAAAACAATAAAGCAAATGTGTCAAACCTATGTAATTTCAATTCTTAACAAATTTTGTTTCCCAACTCTGAAGCCCATAAAGCAAGAAGCAACCTATGCTATGTCCTTGCAAATCAAAGCAAAAGTTACAAAGAAAAAAGGTTAGAGAGGAGTTTGTGTAAATGATGACCAAACAACTTATGCAAAATCTTAATAAACAAGGCTAGGTGATATTATGGCCATATAAAGTTCCTTAAGTTTGAGTGATTTGAATGATTAATAAATACTTGCTAACTGAATAAATAATTATTAAGAAATCAAAATAAAAATTAAACAATTCATAAATAAATATTTACAGTTTAAAGTAATTATTTATTTATTAATAAAGAATTTTTATGTAACTCAAATAATTAATGAATAATTATTACATATTTTGCATAATTAATAAATAATTATTAAGTAATTTAAATAACTAATAAATAATTACTATGTTATTTAAATAATTAATAAATAATTATTAAATAAATAATTATCAAATAATTATTACATATGTTCTGCTAAGCAGTTTTTGTTACACCAGATTCAATGAAACATGAATAAACTTGAAATCATCTTTATTACCCATCCAAAAAACTCAAACACATTTACATTAATTGGATTTGTGCAAAAATCCTGATTGGATGCAAAAGCCAAATTTATTCAGGCATAGCTTGCAAGCTTTCCAGCTAATAGACCCTATACCAGATGAGACATTTATGACCAATAAAATCTTTGGTCTCATGTTTACAAGACTATGTCATAGATAGGCCTACCATACCAGAATTTGTTTTATGTCAACTGGGGCTGTTTTGCTACTGCCTAAACCAAATCAACTAGTAGAAGGGCCTGGGCCACCATACAACAAGCAAGATTCATTCCTTTATGACAAAAAACTTGGAGCAGCTCATACAAATTTAAATGATAGAAAAGATGCATTTTAATTGAGGTCTGTATTAAAAACCAAGTGCTTGTTTAGGAGCTACCTAGCTAGTTGCTCCATTATTGGTCTCATGTTACAAGAAGTCAAATCCATGATGTTTAGACGGGCTTACTGTCAGTATATTTGGTGAACATATTAAGGATTTGGAAATTAAATCAACTGTGTAGTATGGTGTTTATCATAAATAGTTTCATTGAAGATATGGCATATAACTAGCTAAATTTACTCAAGCCATGTCACATGTTATCATGGTCATCTATGATTAAAGTTGACAACAACATCCATGATCCAAGGTTTCCTCTTTAGTTATAGCATCAATGTATTAACAACAATATCGTGGTCATTCACTGGGCCACTAGACATTAGGTTGAAATAAGAAAAAACAAGAAAGAGGATGGATGTACCTTGGAAAGGAGAAAATAAAGGATCAATATGATTGGTCAATTAGTAAGCCACAGCAAACCATTTATTAATAAATATCAATAGCTAGCCAAGTACAAAAGCCCTAAGAGTCCAAAAATACAGTTTCCAATTTACAAAACAAACAATGATCCAAAATAAATAAGCATTACATATCTAGAAATCCAAAACAAAACAAAGTAATGCACTTTAATTGTCACCATCAAATAGTCAGAAATAGATTGGAAAAGTAGTAACAGTATGTTGGAATTAGACTTGATTCAGATGAGACTGTCATATATGAACTCTAAAAGCTTTTCATAACTTGTGTTAACACATCACAAACATATATAACACATCAAAGCAATCAATATGGCAAATGAGAATGCCAACTATTACACAAACATATATAACTTGTGTTGTTTCTCTTCTAGATTTAAAAAGGGATTGGAAAGCTTTCTTGAGTTAAAGCTTCTTGTTTTTTTTTCTCTTTGTTCTCTATAGGAGGATTTCTTGTCCTTTGACTCTTGTACTTGCTTCCTCTCATTTAACAACATTTTCCTTTTCTATCAAAGGAAGAGAGAGAGAGAGAGAGAGAGAGAGAAAATACAAGAGCTACTTTCTAAATTTCAAAATAAAAAAAAAAGAAAGAACAGTAATATTATAGTCAACTCCATGTCCAGCGAACATTTTTTTACCCCTAAAACTAACTACGCCAAGCAGGGTAGTTTCAGAAATTTGAAAGCTCCCCAATGCTACCAGGACTCAAATGATGTTTATCTAAATTTGAATAAGATATCTTGTACTATAGAAACAATAAAATCAATGAAATTCATTTCCAGTAAATAGACAATGAATTTCACTTTTCCTTTTCTCTGGTTTATTCTGGACTTCATTTAAAAGCACTTGGAAAAGAAACAAGTGAACATGGTTATCATTTGAAATCTTTATCTGATTATATGGGAGAGAGATAGAGATATATTCAATTTCAAGTATAAGGACATGTATCTTGATTGTTAACAAAATATAATATAGAAAAAATGACAAGAATATAAAAAAAAATTTAAAAGAAAATATAAAGATTTTATTCAAAACTTTTAAATTACAAAAGGAATAAAACAACCATAATGAGCAACCAAATAAGTTAACCTTCATGATATTGTGGGTTTGAGGCATGTTGTGTTGTTGCCCAAGCCTTGAGGCATGTCTATGTTTGTAAACCATAATGCTTAACCCACACCTAATAATGACTCCCTACCCACACCCACTTGCTACCTCAACAATTCCTTCCAACTTAGCTTATCCACTTTATTTGCAAGAAATAAAACAAAAAAAGTATAGCAAAGAAAAAGCTGAGAAGTGGGAAAACACAAAAGGGAGAGAAGCAGAAAAATGAAACGAAATAGGAATAGAGGAAGAGAAAAATAGGGCACATATGTAGGATGCTTTAATGTGCTATAAACATACACCAATTAACAAGCTATGCATTGATGTCATCAAATACGCATAGACCATCACTCATAGCTCATCACACCAATGTGTACTGTAGCTTTGCATATTGTTAACGATGGATACCTGAAATCTTATTTCACTTATGTCTGTCTATGTAATTCCTAGAATAGAATTAACAACATATTTAATTATCTCAAGCATAGAGAGAAGTTGTGAAAAAACATATTAATGACTAAGTCTAAGTCCAACCATAATACATGATTCAGGTTGGAGAACACGTCAATGGTGTTTGACATGGTTGCCCATGCCTCCAAGTCAAATTGAAAATGACTTCTAATTTCATTTCTTGTCTTGCTTTCTCTTTTATCACTATCAAGAATTATGACATCATCAACAGCACCAACAAATAATTTTCCAACTAATATGTTTTATAATTCGCCTAGAGATGACAATGGCAATGGCCATGGAGAGAGACCAAGGTAAAATTGGCAAGTTGATGTTTGGCCATTGCTGTTCTGATAGCATCTAGGAAATTACCACAGTAACATGGCAAATCCAATAATATAGCAACAAAAATGAGGACCAAAACTACGAGGTGACAAAATTTCCATGAGGGCAAATAAGAATAAAAGACAAAAAGGACTAGCTATTCCCTTTACAAAACACAAACCCACACTACAAGCAAAGAACTTTAACATAACACCAAAAAAATTCATGGATCGAATTCCTAGAGCACATAATGAATTCAAATTTGACCTTGTAGATAAGAACAAATAGTAGGACCCATAAGAAAGCTGCTTTGCACAGTGCCACTATCTACTGTATCCGAAAAAACTCAGAACCTAAAGACTGACAAAAGGCAAAGAATGAAAGAGAATCCTAAACCAATAACTGTAAAGCAAAATGTGAAATAAAAGATGCAGCTAAGAGAGTAAGCATGAAAGCTAACAAAAACTCTATTCATGTAAGGTCTCATCACCCATTCATGGAAAATATAAGTAAGTTTAAAGGGAAAGAAGAGTGATTTCTTACCTCTTTAGATTTGTAGTTGAAGACTGGGATTGAGGAAACTAGATAAAGGAGAAATGAAAAAGGTTGAAGGGAAGAGGAAGAACAAAATAGTGCTTTTGTTCATGGCAGAAAAACTTCACTGAATAAGTGAAAAAAAAAGTTCTTAGCGATGGTTTCAAGCTAACCGCTGTTAAACACTGGTAATTAGTGGCGGTTGAGTGAAAATCGCTGTTAAAAATCGACTATAACAACCCAAGTTATTTGTCTGTGTATTTAGCTGTGATTTGGGCGAACCGCCGCCCTTGACCCGCTACTAAATACGCATTTTGTTGTAATGATTGTTTGAATTTCAGGTGATATAGTATTAACCGCCAATTGAATTATTCACCCCTTAATTAGTTATATCAAGTGTCTTTTGATTCTGTTAAGAGCTAGAAATAATTTTATTATGTTTCTTGAAGATTTTTTCGAGGTTGATTGATTGGGAACCTGCAAACACAGAACACCGTCAAGCACATTCTGATGTTTGACTGAGGATAAACGACTGTTTTGTACTGAGGATGATGATACTTGTTTAGAGGATCTTCTTAGCACTCAAATGGTGTGACTGATGGGCCCTTTTTAATGATTTTCACATTTCTAATTGTTTACTGGCCCAATCAGTATGCGACACGTGATGGCAATAAATTTAAGCCTAATAATTTTGAAATGTTTGTTTATATTGAAGATTGATTGGTGAATGATTTTATGAGAATCTTACATATCAACCGTTTTAGTGTTGAAGACCGATGGGGGTACGTAGTCATCTCTAAATTTCTATTTTTCAAAATTTCCATGGTAGCATTATATAGGACCTCACATTACTCGAGTCGGAAGAAGTGAAGCTGCCTATGATGTTATTCACCATGAAACTGAGCATTCGAGGTAGTTTATGTTAATTTTGTATAGAAGGAATTAGGGATGATATTTTAGAAGGAAAGTAATAATATATTATCATATAAACGTCAACTGTAAAGAAGTTGTGATTCATCTGGGGAGTTGCTGATCCTATGAAACAGTAAGAAAGTAATTTCAGATATATTAGTGGAATCTTTTTTTGGTCCTTCTAAGCCGACGACTTCAATGAATCAGTGACCTCATATATGACACCACCTGCAAATATGGCTGGTGACAGCCCTTTATATTCTTTTCTTCATGTCAAAAATAGCAGTCTTAATACTTAGCAACGCAAGTAAAGAATTTAGTACATATACGATTTTGTTTATAGCAAGCTGATCATTTGATTAAAGAGAAGATTCCAAGCAGACATTTTTGTGTCACCGACTCCCACTTTTCATAGTAAATCTTTGTGCGTATGCTAGGTTGTTGAAATTAAAAATGATTTGCCTTACATGTTAAGGATGAATGATTCTATATTCTCCATTTATACCTTAATTTGTCTCTAGCTAGGTCTAGGAGTGCACACAAATTAAGTAAAAATGGAAGAAATGGATTGGGTGGTTCGAATCAACGAGGAACTGAAGAGCAATGATCATACAACGCTGGCAGTAGAGATATGGAGGAAGCATTCGATTTACAAGATACCGGCAAGCATCACTGACTTGAACAAGAAGGCATACTGCCCTCAAGCGGTGTCCTTTGGTCCTTACCATTGCCAGGACAACCATTTGGCGGGCATGCAAGAGCACAAGCACCGAGCTCTTCTCCATTTTCTCAAGAGATGTGGGAAGCCGGTTGAGCTGCTGCTTCAGCCAATGACTCAAGTGGTGCAAGATCTGAGAGACTCGTACAAGCCTCTGGATCCCAAGTGGAAGGAAGATTCTCAGAGATTCTTGCAATTGATGATTTTTGATGGAGTTTTTATGTTGGAAATCTTGAGAACTGTGGATTGTATTCCAAGTGATTATGATCCCAGTGATCCTGTGTTTAGCGAGCATGGCAAGCTTGCTATTGTGCCGTATATCAGGCGAGACATGCTCATGCTCGAGAATCAGCTCCCTATGATGGTTCTTGACATATTGCTTGCAATTGAGGGCAACTATAAGGTTAGCTATCAAAGTTTTCACTTTTGGAGTTTTTCACATTAGAAATTATATTGTCTTTGGTTCACATAATATTGGAGCATAATTTCAATAAGAAATATATCCTCAAAAATCAATGGATACCAAAAAAAAAAATTGAAAAATCTAGAAATGTAGTGAAAAAGTTTATGAAATACTCGAAGTTGTAAACTTGCATTCTAATTTTCCTAAATATTTTGCTTTGTGCTTCTGTTGCTAAAGAAACAAACCCCGTAACAGCTCCAATATCCTCTAACTGCTTATGTGTACACAGGACGAGGAGTACTTGAATGAGCTAATTCTCAGATTCTTCTCCATCAGCACAACAAGCACTCGAAAGATGGGAAAATGCTTGCACGTACTCGACCTATACAGGAAAAGCCTCCTACCCGAAGAATTCACACCGCAAAGGCCACTCTGCTCGGCCGCCAAATTCGAATCCAACGAAATCATGCGCTCTGCCACCGACCTCACCGAAGCCGGAGTCTGGTTCAAAAAGAGCCAAACAGAGATGCTCACCGATGTCACCTTCAGAGGCGGCGTTCTCAGCCTCCCGCAGATGGTGGTGGACGACACCACGGAGCCCACGCTCTTAAACCTAATGGCTTTCGAGCGTCTTCACGTGGGATCCGGCAACGAAGTGACGTCGTACGTGTTCTTCATGGACAACATCATCGACAACGAGAGAGACGTCGCAATTCTGCATAACAGAGGAATCATAAAGAACGCTATCGGAAGCGATAAAGGGGTGGCGAAGTTGTTCAATTCGCTTTCGAAGGATATTGCGGTGGATCGACAAGGCACTCTGGATGAAGTTCAAGTATGTGTTGTGGCGTATTGCAGGAAGCCGTGGAATAGGTGGCGAGCCAATCTGATTCAAACTTACTTCAGAAATCCTTGGGCTATTATCTCTTTAATTGCTGCCATTTTCCTCTTCGTCCTCACAATCATTCAGACTTGGTATACAGTTCGTGATACGGATTCGCAGTCACCGCCTAAGCCAATGAGTCCTCCGAGGGTTTCCCCTCATCGTTTCTGATATCACAGGATGTACAGTCAGGTCACATGTTCTCGTTATATATTATAAAAATTTATGATTATTTTAATCTCTCCTAAATACAAATTTTTTAATTTTATTTTATTTAAAATTTATTCTTAATTTAATTTATAAATTCAATTTCTTTTAATCAGTTTCTTCAATCTATCTATTTTATATTTTATTAAGTAAATTGATTTAAAAGTATAAAACTTTATGTGATATCATTCAATATTTATATAGAGATTAAATATAAGTTATATAAAAAAATTATATGTATTATATAGATAAAAAAAACATGCATTAAATGATAAAAAAAGAAGAAATTAAAGTAGTTATTTTATATCTCTACTTTTTAATTAAATTTACATAGTAACTTTATAGTATGAAGGGCACTAAACATTAAAGGACATTGGATAAAATTTTAGACTTTCCTTATCATCAATTTCATTAACAAAATTAAAAATAAATAAACAAAAAGATCAAATTAAATATGTGAAAGACCAAATCAAAAATAAAAATTAAATAATAATCAAAATAAAAAAATTACATATGTGAGAAATTAAGATAATATTTAATGAAAAATTATTTATAAATTAATTTAAAACTACACAATTTATCTGAACTTGATTGATCTGCCTAAGATTTTTTTTTATCAATTTGTCATTTACATTGTTTTGTCAAGGAGTGACTAAAATACTATTTATTAAAAAATTTTATATAAATATTTTAATTTTTTAAGGATATCAAGTTTCTTGAAAAAAAAAAAAAGGAGGATTATATATCAACACATTTAGAGGCTAAAGGTGACTCGGCAACTTTAAAAGTTGAGGAGGGAATAACTTTTGTTTTATGTACACTTTTATACGTGGAAATACTATCATTATTAACAAAGGTGGTAAGATTTATAAAGAAATTATTTTTTTTTGGTAGACGTAGAGATAAAAAATAGGAATAAAATATTGGAGAAAAATCGATAGATAGACAATAAAATTAATAATTAATTTTTATATATTAAATGAGAATAATAATATATATTATAATTGAAATATATAATAAATTATTGAGTAAAATATACAAACCTTTTCTGGATTTAATCAAAAATACACGGACCGTCTTATTAGTTTCAAAACATACACTAATTTCTTATTAATTTAAGAAATATGTTGCTACTAAATCCCATTTTGAAAAACTTCTTTAGGAGAATGCTAACTTTAACTATTAGATCATAGTCATTGATCAAAAGATCTATTTTGTGACCAAACTCCCTTCATTTGTTCGTATATATTCTCAATTCTATTTTACTTTTTTTTTATTTTAAGTCATTTATTTTTTTTATAATAAATTATAATTATTTAATGTAAATTATATTAATTTTTTATTCCATTTCATTTTATGTGATAAACATTTCTAATAAATATTTTATTTTATGCAATAACTTACAATTTACTTGATGCAATTTATATTAATTTGTTATTATACTTTATTTTATGCAGTAAAAATATGCAATAAACATTTTATTTATGCAAATAAATAGCAATAATTTTTTGCAATTTATGTTAATTTTTTATTGTACTTTATTTGATGCAATTTATATTAATTTGTTATTACAATTTATTTAATGTAATTTATATTAAAGAACCATACTGAATAATTTGCATCAAATAAATTGAAATTTATTACATAAAATAAAATATTTATTAAAGATTTTTATTGCAATAACAAATTAATATAATTTGCATCAAATAAATTGTAAGTTATTGCATAAAGTAAAAAATTTATCGGAAAATTTTATTACATAAAATAAAATAAGAATTTAATATAATTTATATTAAAAAATTGTAATTTATTATAAAAAAATAAATGACTTAAAATAAAATAAGAGTAATTTGGAGTAAAATAATGTTGATAACATATACATAAACAAAGGGTGGACAACTTGATTACAAAATAAACCTTTTAACTAATGACTATGATGCAATAGTTAAAATTAATGTTATCATAATAGAACTTCTAAAATGAATTTAATATTAGTTTATTTCTTAAATTGAGGAAAAGTTTGTATATATTTTGAAATCAGAGTATAGAGTTGTATTTTTTACCAAGAGAGTGGAGTATTTTGGTCTAAATTATTAGTTTTAAATTATCTCTTCAACTACACACATCAAAATTATCACCCACTATTACTGCCCAGTCATCCGTCGTTGATCTCGACCACCCCTCCGTTGCCATTTGTTTTTGGACTTGAGCACGGGCATGGCCATCGCATTTTCATCTGACATATGGTTGATTGAGATTCATAGTTACTTTACAGATTTCTCATCATCCTTTAAAGTAATTTATAACATTAATCGGCAGTTTTAATCATGTGCATCCTATAGTCTAATTTAAAACTTTTACATGTTAAATATATACAATAATTCACACACACATTTATATGTTAAAGTAATTTACTGTTGAATGTGTACCATAATTTTACCTCCACATTTATACACAAATACGCATATAAGTATGTTAGTGATGTAAATTAAACCTTCTTAATTCCTGGGATGGAACCATGCATGTTATAAATTATATTTAGTATCAACTTGCATCATTATGTAAATATTATTCTTGGTGACATGCTAGTTGTCACTTTAAAATTAGAAGTTTTAATACAGTGGGACCTAGAAAAAGGTCGGCACTAATTAGACAAATAATTATTCTCGCTTTTATTTGCAAATCTGGATGCGCTATGTGCGTTTGTTACTGTCAACAAGAGGTTTGTTCAGTTTCTTGTAGAATTGCAGTTTAGAGCTTAATGAAAACGTTGCGTTTCTTAATTTTTGTAATAGTTCTCTTGGACCTCAATCCATATTTGAAAAAGTTGGGAGTGAAAGGATTTGCATTTACCGTAGAAAAAAGATACAATTTTTTATGCTCCACCCTTGTATGTAATTTATTTCTAATAGAAAATCTAATAATTATAATTATTTATTTCTTAAAAAAAGATCTAATAAATATAATAAATTATAATTATTTAAATTTTAAAGAAAAATCTATTAAATAATAAATTACAATGATTTATTTTTTTTAAAAAATTAATCTAATAAATAATATATTAAACTTTGAAATATTATTACAAGAAAAGAATATTCAAATAAATTATAAAATATATTCATATTTTTGTTTGCCATTTTATAGATAAAGAATTAATAATAAATAATTAATTTTATCAAATATCTTTATACAAATAATTAATACTATTAGTGAGTTAAATCAGTCATCAATTAGTTACTAATACAATCAACTAATCACTAATGTAATTTGTTGATTGTCAAATAGGGCCACTCAATCTATTTCCATAAATAATGTTTTACAATTTTTTAAAAAAAAAGTTTAAGCAAAACCTTGTTATGGTAACATCTTCATGACAACCACGGAGACTCTTCTTACACCCCATTGACAAACACCCTAACCCATGTATTTTCAAAAAAATACTTATATACTTTAATTATAATAACATGTGTCTCTTATCAATAAGTTTTAATTCACTCTCTTCTGTGTCTCTTATCGATAAGTTTTAACTCACTCTCTTATACCTACTGTTCACTATAGGTGTGTAAAAAAAATCATAATCCATTTTAAGCTTATCGATCCGCCTATTGAATGAGCTGCTAAGTGCAGTTTTAATTTCATAACGGGTTAATATGGGTGAGAAAGTTTTATTGACTAAAGTGGTTTGATAAAGAATTATCGATTTAGAACTGAACTCCGATTGCTCATTTCACTTCTTTACTTCAATTTTGTGATTTATTTAGCGTTACTTAGTACACTAAATAGATAACCTATATCTCCTTAATTACTCCTTCTCTCAATTTCTCATAGTTGCAAGTTTTAGAGGCATGACATTTAATCAAAGTGATTTGCCCATTTCTAACTCTCCTTCTTCCTCATTCAATATGTCATCTTTTTCCTCTCTTCATTGGTCCAACTTGCCTTTAGAGAGTAGCATTAGCATAGGAGTGAAATTGTTAAAGTGGCAAGGTCTTGAAGCTCCTGACATAAGATTCCCCTATGCACCAGCTCATCTATTTTAAATATATTAAAAGGCTAGGTTATTTTTTGACCCTTTCTTCATATTATTTTCTGTTGCTTCTTGATTCTTGCACCGTTGCCTCATATTATTATTAGACTGATCAATTACATGTTCATAGTTTTAAGTTTTAATTTAAAGTATGGGAATAGGGTTAATCTGCTTTTCTAGAAATGTTATTGTAAGAAATAATAGATAGTTTTTCACATAATATAGAATATAGAAAATAATCATAAAATGTTACTAGATGTTATATGAATATGACTTTCAATTCAAGAGACCTCCTCTAAGATAAAATTTCTTTTGTATCCTTATAAGGTATAAATCTCTTCCTAAGTTACAAACTTTTTCCATAAGTCTTAGATTTTTCTAAAGGTTATGATCCATCTCCAAAGATCACAAACTTTCTCCACATGCTGTAAGTTTTTTCCATTTATGTGAAGTGTCTAGTCCACAATATAAGTCAAGAGATACAAAGAAAATAATATTAATATAAAAATTTTCTATAAATGATTGGTTTATTACTTTCAACCAAGTAGTATCTCAACTTACATCACTTGTAGGATCAATGAAGGTATTTATTAGAGAGTCTAAGACACTTAGCCCCCAATGTAGGCATACCACTAGTCACAGTAACTTACATTTCATTCATGAATCTTTGTCCACATTCAAGCACTAAATCCATTATTCATGGCCATTAAAACAAATTTCATTTATAACATTAAAACTATTCATTTAGAATTTCAAGTTAAGTAAACAAAATAATGTATCTTAGATATCTCCACTAAGTGAATTAAAACTCTTTTAAAACCAATAAAATTAATATTTGAAACTATTGAAATTTTTACAATCTTCCACTTGGTTTCAAAACACAAAATCAATATATTTTTCTAAAGGCCATAATAATGAGCATTATTTCAAATTTTTCGATATAGATTTTATATAGTTAGCTTGGGCCCATATAAAATATTATCTAATTAAAGATTAGAAATAAATCTTGGATTAGTCTCTGTTCATATCATACTTAGAATCTGGCAACTCGGTTAAAGTTACATTTCTTTTTAAGTATTAGCCACTAAAGAAATGTGTCTCCAAATATTCTATAGGTTTGAACAATTTGATCTAACCATTCCTTTCTATCGAGACTCTCTCATATATACTCATAGGTACATATCTGATGGAGAAGCTGAATCTTGGGACATAAACATGAGTGTTCAACAAAGCCATCACATAGCTAATTCTATCGAATAAATGTTAATCTGTTCATTTCATATTTAGAATATGGCAACTTGGGTAAAATTATGTTCCAATTTGAGTACTAGTTACTAAGAAGATATGCCCCCAAACATTCCACAGGCCTGAACAATTTGAAATCCAACTATTCTTTTCTATCAAGACCCTCCTATATATACTTAATATAGAAGCTCATCTTTAGGACATAACCATGAGCACTTAACAAAGCCATCATAAAGCTAATTCCTTGGAATAAATATCAATTCGTTTATTTCATACTTAGAATCTGACAGCTCAGGTAAAGTTGCATTCTAATTTAAGTATTAACCATTAAAAAGATGCACTCTAAACATTTCATAGGCCTGAACAATTTGAGATTCAACCCTTCCTCTCTATCGAGACCCTTATGTATATGTTTACCAGTATATACCTGACAGAGAAGCTCAATGTTTAAACATTCATTCATTTTAGAATACATCTATCACAAAGGAATCAAATCCATATTTTGAATATAATTATACCAAGAGCCTTAGTAGATGGATCTGCTAAGTTATCTTATCAATGATATTTTCTCCATAATAACTTTTTACTATTCTAGCCTTTCTTAGACCAATGATATTACCTCAATATTCTTTGCCTTGGAGTAACTCATAAAATCCTTCATAACTGACACAACTAAAGAATTATCATAAAGAATCACTATGGGTTACTTTAAACATAGTATACATGAAGACTTATCAAAATATTTCATAAGACATACCATTTCTTTGAAGTTATATTAATGGCATACTTAATCTTCATGGTGGATTGGTCTTTACAATCTTTATTTTTTTAAAATTTTTTTTGGACATATTGCACCTCAACCAAACATAAACACAAGTATAGTAATTAACTTTCGTGCATCCACATAACTTTATGATTAAAATCTAAATAACCAATTAGTTATAACTAATCAAATTAATCAATCAAATTACATGATATAGTATGCTTTAAATGTTTGCTTTACCCTTTTCCATTGACTCTTCGCAAGATACAATTAAAATCTAATAAGAATTCTCACTTAATAGGCAAGATCAAGCCTAGTGCACATTAATGCACATACAAAGCTTCTTCAACTAGAAGCATATAGAAAAAAAGGTTTCATTACACCTATCTTAAGAAGTATCATGACAGAAACATATAGAAACAAGGCTTTATTAAACCTATCCTAAGAAATAATGGCACAATCCTTTATAATTTCTTTGACAAATCATAAGGAATATAACACTTATATTAGGCAAACACCTATGCTTAGACCATGCACACAGCCTAGATGCTCATTCCCAAATACTATTCCAAAAGCATCGTTTGGAGATAGTACTAAATGTTATGAATGGTCCTTTTGGCTCAAAACCATATTCAGTTTCTCCTACGTAAATGCAAAATGTATTAAAATGTGAAATACTTAATACTATGTAATGGTACTTTTAATTGAATCCTTACCCTTATCATTATTACTTCATCATTTACATATGACCTATCACTTTTCTGATATATAGTATCCCATAACTTTACTCGACTAATTGGATTCCCATTATCCTTTTCTTGTCATTTCAACAAAAGTGTTTACTTTAAATAAATCTAAAGGAACAAATTTTAATTTATTAAAAGATACATGCTACACTATCATTTCATCCTTTTTGCGAGCAAATGTCTTAGACCACCCTGCAATATGCGGAATGGTATGCTTGCTTTTATTCAATGCATTTTGCTTGCATGTTTCCTACATAAATAAAATCAGGCATTCATGTAGTCATCCATATAAACATAATTATATTAAAAAATGATTAATTAGCTTGTGTTTTTGTTTATCACGGATGAGGACATAATCTTTCCATTGCTCTCTAATGATACTCTTTGGGCAATTTTAATCAATATTTTGCTCCTTCATCAAATTAGGGTCATAATACTTGTTGTATAAAGTCAATCTATAATTTTTCCACCACATCTCAATGACTTGTTTCATAAGTGAAATGCCTATTTCATCATTTGGAAAGTGAAAGTATGACTATGACAAAACCAAAAACATTAGCAATAAAATGAAACATAAATTATAAATATTTAAATAATATTGTTATATACCATCACCAATCTAGCTACCACATTATCTTTAACCAAGTTTGGTATGGCCAGTTAGTTCTCATAATCTATCGATAATTTGGTCCTAACCAAATGACTCATTATTCCTAAAAAAATTCCTCCTTCTTCTTATATGAGATGACTCTAATTGTTTACTTGAATTAAAATTTTTTCTTCGTCTAAGGTCTAAACTTGTTTGATCTTTAGCTTATTAACCTTAACCACGATTTCCTTATTTATTAAGATAAGTATAAAATATTAGTGTAATATATGCTCAAACACAAAAAAAAAGATATATTGTAGTTATCTATCATGTTGTAGTACCATCCACTTCTAGGCTTCCCTTTCCTAGCACTAGAAGATGATGTATGAGGAGCATCATCCGTCTTAATGTCTAACTCTATCTTAGGATCTTTTATTTCAACTTCTAAGTGTTCCATCCTAGGAGCATTATGTTGTGTGGCTTATGTGGGCTATGTAGGATGTGAATGTGTAGGTTGAATAAGGGTTGGAACATCTTAAGTGCATTGTGGAAGAGCAGATTAAGTACTAAATGCTCTTTTGCTACCCCAAACTCTTGGATGTTTTGGCTCAGGTATATCTATAAAATAGATGTCAATAATCTAAAAATAATTCTAAAATTCTTTAGTTAAGCAAGCTGACAAACCAAATTGCAAAACCATATTTATAAAACTCTTTAATTAAGGAAGTTCATATTGAGAAAAACATAAACGATGCAAATTTGCAAATTTTTTTAACTAAGGAAGTTCACATTGAGGCAAATTATAAATGATGCAAATTGACAAAAATCTTTAACTAAGTAAGTTTAAAAAACCAATAGCTATTCTAACTCATTCTCATCTTTCTTGGCATTGGTTCTTAGATTAAGGCCTTCCAAATGATCATCATTTTCCTTTTTCCTTGTCAATTGAATATTCTCACTATCATTCTAAAAAACTTTTTCTCAACTCTTGCTCAATAAATGGTTCATGCTCACATGTTTCATCATCCACAAATTCATCGATGTCATATAAGTCTCTTAGCTTCAGATGAATAACAACACTCCAATCTAGATGTATTACCTACCACCTCTATTCATATGCCACCTCATATGCTCAGTCGTCTTTATAGACATAAATAAATTTTGTAACCTTTGTTTAAGTGGAAAGTAGTGCATAACTTTTGCAGGTTGTTTCTTTTTCTTACCTACAACTTTTTTCTTTCATCTAAATATATGTCATCTCTTATATGTTTCCTTATTCTCATCGTCCCCCTAATACAACATGCTGTTGTTCGAACAAGTATGTATCTTAATGTAATTAAGCCCAAGTTTGGTAATAGTTTTCTTAACCTCATATAAAGAATTAGGGATCTTAGCATGCTCAAATGCATCTTTCAACAATTCCAAAATCATTGTTATAGCTTTGTCAATCATGCCACACAAGCACTTGATGTGATACAAATTTATTAAAAAAGACAATTTCAAGTACTCCATGCACTCTTCATAAAGTTTTTGATTTCCATCCTTGTAAAACTCAATAGAAACTTCATCCATCCTTTGACCCAGTATCTTAGTTGAGTTAGATTCATTGTCATCATGTTGACTACTAAACTCTAAATACATCATTGATCATGTCTTCTATAGGATTTTGGAGACCTATATTTTGGGGCATTTCTATCACATGTGCTTTACTAGAAGATGTTGTAGGTATGTTCCATTCACCATGCCACACCCATTTAGTGTATTCAACTAGAAATTACCTTCAAGTGAAGTGATTATATGCTTCAACTTTAGTTAACCATTTTTTAAATTTACAACCACAGTAAGAACATATTATTCTCCCTTCAATGACTTGTCTCTCAAATGCAAAATTAAGAAAATTGTTCAACCCTTCTTTATTCTCATTTGTATTCCTTGACCAACTAATCCATGATTTATCCATATATATATATATATATTAATTTAGAACACATGGAAGACATTATATGAGATTGTCACTATTAAAGAATAACTTAATACATAGTTTGAAACAAATAAAATAACTAAATAAAAATAATTATTAAGTAATCAAAATAAGTAATTATTAATCTAAATTAAAATAATTACTAAATAATTGAAATTAATAACTTATTATTAAATGTTTAAAATAATTATTAAATAATTAATAACTATTAAATAAGGCTATAAAAATAGCACTAGTACATACAGAGAATGTGTTTAAGAAACCAACAATAACGAGAAGAAATATGGAGTCCATTACTTGCTCGAATGAAGGCAAGGTATATATGTAGTGCACTACACAATGGTTAGACCACACACATTATTTTCACACTTTCAAGAAACTTCAAATTACTAACTCTCATGAAGCATATGTCCAAAAGATGTTGCCAATTTACCATCACTAGGTCTATTGTTCCTTAAGATTAGTAATTAGAACCTTTAACATGACTACTTTCAAAAGGCTTCACTAGAGACAAATTACAAAGGACAACCAATTTACCATCATTAGTTCTATTGTTCATCAAGGCTTGCCACAGATTGCAATCTAAGTCAATAAATTAATGTATATCTAATGGCTATATCAACATCAAAGTAAATAAGGATTACAATTTAGGATATAGTTAAAAAGACCATACTAAAGTTGCATGGATTATACATGCATATTCATTTGAAATAAGCCTGAGACAAGATCATACGGGCATGAAAGCCAATGGATGATTATTGCTAAGCAGAATAAATAGAAGGTGAAGTAAATAAATAAAATTGACTTACCTTAGTGAAATAACACAGAGCTTAAGCTTCTAGTAGAAGTTCAAAATGAAAGTGTTGCATAGTAGTAATAATATCTTGGTTTTGAAAGTTTTGATAAAGAAAAGTAAGCATTACATATAACTAGCAAGAGTTTAAGAATGAGCAGTAACTGAGGAGTAAGGACATGTTACCAAATAGTGGATGGTATGTTAGAAAGAACTTCGCATTTAATACTTGTCATTTGCACATTATTGTTTATATTAGTCACACAATTTGATATTTTTGTAAAGGGAAGTATAAGAATTAATGAAGTATAGAAGTTCCAAGAAGTATTTTATATCATGAAAGTAAGCTGTTTTTGCACAAATGAGATGGATGTATGTAGACTATATGTTAGATGCAGTTATAGTTATATGCAAGAATTGTATGTGGTATATACGTCACAAAAAATATGGAAATAAAATCATATTTACAAACATTAAGATCTAAGAAGATGACCTTTTGGGCTTAAAACAAAATTTGTAGTTCTCCAAAAGTGGTAGGAAAAAATATTAAAACTTGACAATAGCTTTTCCATAATCAGCATTTTCAAATCAAATGCGTTGCAAGCACTTTTCTAGAGCCATAGCACAACATTAATTAGACTTGACAATAAATGAAATATCTGCCAATCAAATTATACATGACATGGTTGGTTCATTCATCATCCCTATAAATAGAATTTGGATGCAATGATCAAATGAATGGTAAGATTATAAGACCATAACAAAATTAAGACAAAATAAAGCCCAGAAATTGGGCATTTTATGTCATGTTTTTTGCTTTGTAAATGTGTTTGCTTCTTCAAGCATGGAAAAAAAAACATAGCTAGAGAAAATTCATAAGATGTAGATAAACAAGCCAAGCTTTCTACAATTCTTCATAGTGGTATCAAGGGGTTTAAAAGATCATTGAGATGTTAATTTTATTTTTGAATTTACAAATATGGAAATTAATCTTAGGGCTCTTGTACTAGCTTGGAAAAGAAACGATTAACTCCTTATAAATCACAAAAGCTATAGGCCTAAAAAAATCTAAGAAAAAAGGAATCAAAGTCTGGGCATTCCTTGGCTAGATCAATTAGTTAACTGATTATATATGGGTAGGGTTCATGATCATGACCATGTGGGGTTCTTTATATATGCTACTTAAGTTTATCTAAGGATATAACTCACTGTAATAATCATTTGACAACAATTAGTGGTATTTGAGATGGAGTGTGCATCAAGTATTTATCAGTTATGGGGCACACAATTATATGCATATATTCTAATTATATCACTTAATTTATATGCCTTATGCACATGTCATGAGCTTAAGTCAATCAGGAGAGAATAGAAAAATAAAACATAGGAAAAAAAAGTTAATTTAAACATGTTGAAAGCATAGAGTCTCAAATTTGAGTCCCATTACTTTGATAATCTTATACTGCTACAAGAAAATACTACATCTTATAGAAACACTACATGTTCTAACTTAAGTTAGTTAGGCATAAGCTTAAGTCAATCGAGCACTAGCTTAAGTCTTATGAAAATTTAAGACTTTCTAAGTAATAACTAAGATCACATATGTGTTTACAGTGGCTACCATTTATATTAAAAGAAAATTTTCATAAGTAATATATTTATACTTCTACATTGATATACTTCAAATTCACATAAGGAAAATGGCTACTTCTACATTGATATACTTCAAAAGCAATGCATGATCTTTATATATGACGACACAAGAATTTGTGCAATTCTTAAATGAAACATTAATATTGCTTTTTAGCCTTACTTCAAAATGCATTTACAATTTAACAAGTAATAAACCTTTATGACTTACACATGAAGCAACTCATATAATTATTCAAAGCCCCACATAATATTGGGTTCAAAAATTGGTGGCCCATTTAATAACTTAATCCTTGTGTCATTCAAGTTGCACTTAAGCCACTAGATTTCAATATTTTTTTAGGCATTATAAAAGAAAATTAAGAGAAATGGCAAGTGATAAAAAAATTATATTGACTAAAAGGAAGGAGGCTGCAATTTGTAAAGAAAATTAAGGATGCACGTGTTGAAGAAAGTAAAATTAAACATTACAAATAGCTAGAAAGAGTTCAAAGGTATATAAGCATGCACCCCATGGAAAAGAAAAGAGAAACACATAAACAACAAAATTTCCAAAACATTGCATGATTTGAGGAAAACATATTCCTAGTAACCAAGGAATAAGATATTTGTGGTCAATGGTTAAGTTGAAGTGCTCACAAACAAAATCCTATCCAAGCAAAAGTAACAAGTGTAAGGAATGAGTTTATCCCTTGCAATAAGTGTAGTACACCCTGCTTGTAGCCATTTGAATCAGGTTATGATATCACCTATCTAGCTAAATAGGTAATGAATAAAATTTCTTAAAACAAGTCATATTCAAGGCTTTTATATTTGAAAAACTTATAAAAAAAAATAAATACAAGAATCATGCAAAATTGATTAAAAACCATGCAAATTGAGTTCAACCAAAGACATACTCAATTGATTGCAACTAAAAAAGTCCTTTAAAAGGATGCTACTTCTTAATGTCCATTAATAAGTAAAATTAACATTAAAAGTAATTAAGAGATAGCTAGAGCAATTATTATATCACCATTCCCAAACCCTAATTGAGGTAGATAAATTAGAAATAAAAACCCTAGCTAATGAAGAAATTTCTTTAACCTCTAATTGAAGTACAGAAAATAGAAACTTAATCCCTACCTTTATCAAAAATTTTAAGACAAGAAAGAGAGAGCAAAGGGGAACTCACCAGCATAACCCATAAAGGCAAAGTAAAGCAAGACAGAGGTGCAATGGTTGCTAGTGTTTGGAGAGTGGTGATTGAGAGCTAGAGAAACAAAATGCATAGGGGAGAAAAGACAATATAAAGTTGCTATCATGAAAATGAAAACTGCGTGATTAAAGAAAATAAACTACACTTAGAGGCAGTTGCGTTAGTAACTACCTCTACATTTTAAGACAAAACAATATCATAGCAACATTCATTTAAACCACTGTGTTGGGAAAAATAGATCAAAGCATCAACTATGTCGATCAAAAGCATCAAATATGCACAATAGAATTTTGAAATTTTTTCCAAACTCGGATGATGTTGTTTACAAATTAATTCATAAAGCATAGTATAATTCAAATAACTTTAAAGTAATGATTTAAATTATATATTTTCTAGAGTTGTTCTTGGGATCCTTAGTCTCCAAATTTGAATTTGATCTCCAAGCAATTTCATAAATAAGCGGTATGATCAAATCTTTTGGATTGTCTTTAGGCAACTCTTTCAAATTTGATCTTTAATGCCAATGATGATCTATATGAAACAATTTGATCCAAAGCCTCAACCAATGTTCATATAACAGGTAGAGTAAGAAAATTAACCACTTAGCTTAAAAGGTGGTAGCTCTCACAAATTCACTCAGACAAGGTTAGTGTTTGAATACAAAGAGGAGATGAGAAGTGAGATCACATAGAAAGAGTTGGGCACATAACACGTGTGCTAGGATTGTATGTCTATGTCATTACACACTTGTGTATTAAGGTTGACATCCCACTCCTTTAAATAAAAGAGTTTAGAGCATGAGAGTAGGGAATACACATGAGTGGCGCACAAACTAGAGTTTCCCTTTGCTTATGTCATCCACTTATCAAATGGATAGGTGGCAAGGCTTGTGCTACCGTCTTAGCCCAAAGAGTCTATACTCCTTGTTTAGGTTATAGTGAGTCCAAACTCATTAACTTATGTGCCCTTTTTTGGTCCAATAAGCCCAAACGCTTTTCTATTAGTACAAACTTATAAACTCTCTTATGCAATCATTCTCTAATTATTTTAATTAATTAAAGCAACTTTCTAAGTGAGAAAACATTTCTATACTTTTGATCTTCTCCATAGTTAATATAAATGTTCTACAACATTTAAATATTAACATTGGAAATTTGCTACTGTTTAATAATTGTAATCTCTATTAGAATTGTTAAATCATTGTTTATTAATACTTCTAATCACATTAAAATACTTAATTAATCATTTCAAATTTTTAAGATGTTCACTAATTCAACTTTTGAATTCAAAACATTTTGCATACTAACTTTTCCTTTGACTTTGGATCAAAGAGATCCTATTTTGTGTGACCTATTAGGTTTCCATGCATATTAGCAATGAATTTATTTACAAGATTCTATAAGCTTAATTGAATTAAAACTCTATTTTAATCTAAACATAATTTCCCTAAATTGTACAAATAAATTCATATATCATGATTGACTTCTAGCAAAGTATCATCATAACTCAAATGCCAGGAATAGATTTGTAAAAATAAAAACCTTTCATTATAAGGTGTTAGTGTATAATTCAATCACTTTATCTCTTGATATTCAAATTTCAAGTGTCAACCCTAAATTAAACATCTAATCATATATGTATGTTTGACTATGTATTATCTCACATTCGTTCATATACAAAACTCCTTTTTTGTATCGATAATTGATTATACATAAAACTCCTTTTATGTATCATCAATACATAGGCATATGATTTTGATCATAACACAAATGTCAAAATATTTTTTGAATATCTTTCCTTGTTATCAAGGAGGATGAATTTATTTATTTATTTATTTTTATCAATCGCTACCTTTATATGCTTCATGGTGCACCCAAAATTATTTGTATCTATTTGTTAAAAGTGCAAGCCTAAAATAAAATTAAAGTACACAACTTCATGCATAAAATATTGTGTTGACCTCAAGTCTAATGATTACTTACACCACCTTTCATATAAGAAGTTCATTGACAAATGGTAACATTTCATATGGTTTCTCATGGTAGGTCAATCTAGTCATATGTTTCATAACATATAACCATATGTCTTGTTTAAATGTTAACATATTTACAGTGTATAAGATCACTATTGTTATCACTAGAATTTGGCATTGTGAAGTGGGCTGGCAAAAGCCCAGAAGGAGTCGAGTCTGGCAAAGGGACGAGCATGGAAGACCACAAGGTCGTTGGGAAAGAAACTCCAGCTTGCCAAGGACCTCAGCTCGCTGAGGACCCTAGCTTGCTGGCTGAACGAGCTCAAGGTCACGAACCAGTAGTAGCCCTAGCATATGAGCTGGAGCTGGCTAGGATGAAGCCTTACCTAGCCAGAAGCTCACTGAAGTTGAGCATAAGGCCAACAAACAACTTACATTGTCATTTTGCAAAATATGGCCATCAGGCCCTACACGCAGAAAGTAACCTGCAGAAGCTAGTCTATAGTACCCTAAGCAGTCTTGTATATTTAATATTTGATCTAATAGATATATAGTTTATTTAATTCCATTTGTACCCCTTTATGCTTCTATAAATGGGGAGCTAGAACCATTGTAAAAGAGAGAACAGAACACTAGCAGAAACTCTACCAGAAACTATAGCCAAAACTCTATAAAAACTCCTTCAGATTAATAAAACATCTCTGTGGATGTAGGGTCCGGTGCCATCCAGATTTAGCCGAATCACGTTAAACCTCTATGTGTTTCATTCTTCTCTTTCTTCCTTTAGCTATTCAGCACCTTTCTCGTCACTTAAATAATTAGGAAATAGCTCGGGTCCTGAAAGAACCCCCTCCATTAGCTAGATTCAGGTTTAACCAAAATCCACTGTCAACATCTTGGCATGCCTGGTGGGACGCTTCTGTTCTCTGGTTGTTTCTCTAGTTGATTTTGTTTACCTGAAATGGCAAAAGGAAAGGTCATCAAGAAGCCGGATGCTGTCATCAACCAATTGGAAGGTCACACTGCAAGCTTTTTTACTGTCAGAACTGCCAATGGTTTGGCCTCCGTAGTTCACTGCCAACCCGCTGTCACTGTCCTTGAGACCAATGAAGCCCAAGCATGGCGCTAGTGCCAGGAAGCGTTTGAAGGTTCGATGAGGAAGATGGCTAAGGCATTTCAAATGCTGGCCTAAGCATAGACTCAAGGTGCGTAAAGATAAGTTGAAGTCATCACACTCGAAAATGTCTCCCAGTAGCAGCGAGCTGAAACCTCGAACAAAATTAGTCACAAGCACGTTTCAGGTTGTCACCTGCATGACAAGGAGGATGTGAGAAGCTGCTAGGCTTTCAATCAGAAGTCCAAAGGATTGCCATTATTAGTGGAAGAGCTACTCCAAAGGGTGAAACAGCTAGAGGCATACCCCTGAGCTCGAGGTGACCAGAGTCATGCCAAGGAATGAGCTCCTTTCTCCAGGAAGATTGAAATGGAAGCCCTCCCCCAAAAACTCAAAATTCCTACCTTCTTGCTATACAATGGAGATAGCAATCCGCATAATCACTTGGACATGTTCAATGACCAAATGGATTAGATCTGTACAAAGAAATTTTAATTTGTAAAATAATAATAATTTTACCTAGTATTCATTGAGAATTCATAATGATAAAACTCTTAATTAGGTTTACTCCTCACAAACCTTAACAGAGAAAAGGGGGAGAAATAGATATAAAATTTCAATAGCACAACTACAACTCTTACTAGGATGTAAATCTTTTCAATTTACACACTAAATATTCTTTAGTCTTCTCTTGGAAATTATTTGATTGGTTCACACAAATAGTTTTTGACTAATCATCATTCAAGAAGGCCATCATACATCTAGTGAAGCTTTAGGTCAAATTGAGCAACCAGAACCATAACAACTCCAAACAAGTCTTTAATTAAAATAAATTAGAAAATTTTCTATAATTAATACTTTCTTTTTAAAATATGGCATTTTGCCATCATTATGGCCTTATACCTCTCAATCATCCCTTAAGTATCCCTTTTGGTCTTAAAGAGCCTTTTGCATAATTGGCTTGTAACTAATAGGTAGCTCTATATGATTTCACATATCGTTATGGATCATCAAAGCAATCTATCATTCATAGCCTTTCTCCATTCGAAAGAATTAGGACTTGAAATGGCTTCTTAAAAAGTTGGTGAGATCATTACCATCATCAGTGTCAAATTCTTGCTTTTTTAGGTACATCACATAATCATTAGTAATTTCTAATTTATGAGCCATTTAGAATTTCCTCAAAGGTACTTTATTTACAGGACCTAATTTTTTTTGCTATAGTGGAGCATTAAGCTTTTCCAATTTCCATAATTGGTTTTACTATATGTTTTACTAGATTATCTTTTATATCAATTCAGTTTGTTTAAACTGGTGACGATGCTAGTAGATTAACAAGTTGCATCTCCCTAAGAGAAATGTTACACGATCTTTCACTCCCACTATCCAACCAACCTTAATAATGAACAAAATAAGTTGCTTTTATTACCTTAGTGGTGTGGATCAGAACATAAAATCTACTACTTTTATAGCTATTACAACATCCAATAAAGTGATCATCAACAGTCTTTGTGTCAAGTTACTTAATAAATGGATCATATGGCTTCATTTTAGCCTTGCAACCCCAGGCATGGAAATGCTTAAGACTAGGCTTTTCCCATATAACAAATCATATGGGGTTTTAGGTATAGATTTACTGAAGACTCTATTTAGAATATACATTATGGTCTTTAACCCTGTACAAAGTCTAGCAAAATCAAATGCACCAAAATGCATCTAATTATATCCATGAGCACATAATTCTACCTTCCTACAATCTAATCCTGTTTGGGCTAGGCATTAGGTTGCTAGCCTCAAAATTCAAAATCTTAGACATATCATATAAAAGAATCAAAATCTCCATTAGTTTATCATATCTTCATAACACTCGCCACCTATAACACCCGAAAAATTAAGAAAAAAAATAAAAGGAAACATTGAAATAAAATTTTGGAATTTTGAAGGACTAAACTGAAAAATTTACAAGGACTA
>JANHAO010003340.1:0-26303 GCA_026873985.1 Saraca asoca
TTTACACAGCAACCAAATTTTCATTCATCAAATAATAAACTAGAATTTGTACTTCACACGGTCACCAATACTTCTTCAACAAACAGTAATCTCAAGATCACATAACAACAAACAATAACTAGGAATTCCCCATTCACACAAATCAACTACCATCTTACATCCAGATCAAATGATTCTCAGAAATCAAGCAATACAGATCCTATAATTTACCAGAAAAGTTGTCTAAACTAATTATCAAGAAATTTTCAAGTTTTATCCACCACTCATATTTAAGCTTATACACAAATATCTTGACAACTATCAAACCAATTACTACGGAATAAAATTTTTGTTTTAGGATTACTCACTGGGTCTCAAAGTAGCTACCCTTAGCTCGCCACCGGTCGGAGTGCCGCCAGCAGCCCGGAAAGCCAAGCTGGCCGAACCAACAAGGAACCGGGGAGCCGCGATGTGAGTGGCCATGACATTCATCAAGCCAAAAAGGAGAGCCAGACGAGAAGAAGAAAGAGGATCCAGCGGGTCTGCACCACCGGAAGACGCCATTTCCGGCGAGAAGAAAGCTGCTGACCGAAGGGCCTTTTGGCCGAAGAAGAAGGGAAAGGCACACGGAAGCCCAACTGGACTTCCCACTAGCACGCTTTGGCCATTGTGTGACGGCATACGACCGAAGTTTGGCCGGAGCGTGGGAAGCTTCGGAATTTTCCCAAAGAGGCCGAAAAAGGAAGGAGGGAGGTCGGCCATGAAAGGGAGGCCGAATGGCCTCAAAGAATCCGGAAGGAGGCCAGCCAAAATATCATCCCATGGGAACCGGCTACCGGCTGGGCCGATTTCTCAAAATTTTCACTTTGGCCCTTGAACTTTACATTATTTCAAAAATTGCCCCACCCAGAAACTAAATTTTTCAGTTTGGTCCTTGCCGATTTTTCAGTTTAGTCCCTGTAAATTTTAAATTTTTATTTTAAAATTTTCTGAATTTTTTGGGTGTTACAATTAGATTTTAGACCTCTATATCATTAATTTCATTAATTAAATTAAAGATAAATGGACAAAGGGATCTAATTAAATCAAATTGAATTTGTGAAGAATCAAATCGATAACAAAAATTAATTAAAGACTGAATTGAAAAAATTTGTATTTGCAAATAATTAAAATAATGTTTTAGTTTTCATTTTTGGACTTGTTTAGTGCACCGGTATAAAATAAGTGTTGATAATATAAAGGATATAGACAACTTATAAGATAGTATAATATATGATATGCAAAATATAAATTTTTATACTATACAATATATGATGCATCATTGTATAATATATATTATTATAATTATATATTTCTTATTTCACAATAGAAGACAATAGATATAATATTAAAAGATTATTTTAAATGAAATTATCCTCATATAATGTTGATAATATTGACTGTTGAGAGAAAGGTGCTGACAGTAAATGATCATGATGAATGATGGTAGTGATATAAAGGAAGTGACAGTTCGGTAAGGTGGTCCTGGCAATAGAGATGAGATGGGATAATGATATTTGGTGGATTGAGTGTTGATGATATAGTGATAGTAATAGTTGATGATGATGGTGGTAAGAGTGTTTGCAAATGATAATAATGAATGATGATAGTGATAGAGAGAAAGTGACAGTCAGATAAGGTGGTCCTAATGGAGGTGAGATGGGGTAGTGATATTTGGTGGATTGAGCAGTAGTGATATGATGATAATAATAATTGATGAAGATGGTGGTAGGAGTAGTTGTTAATAATGAGATTGCGATAGGTCGGTAGAGACTACGACCATTGTCAACACGTTGATACTAATGACAATGATGGACACTGCCACGTTTGCAACAATGACAACGGGCTATTATCACATTGATGATAATGGTGATCATCATCAAATTAGTGTGGACAATAGGAGGGATGATGAATGATTACAAGTAATGAAGGAATATATGGAACAAAAAATATTTTTTTTCTTATTTCTAATATAAATTTTATTTATCAAATCTTATTCTTTATTTTAAGGAGTGTTGATGTCATACAACATTTTATATAGAAAAGAAAGAGAATATATAAAGCTATATTTTATAAAAAAGAGAATATATAAAATTATATTATATAATTTCATTGTCAAATATATATTCAGAATTAATTATATAATTTACTTTACACTACCATATTTGATACATCTACTACACGGATCCTTATTTTTTAGTATATTTGTCTTGAAGTATATAATGTATTTCTTAAAAAAGAATTTAATAAGTATAATAAAATAATTATTTATTTCTTAATAAAAATCTAATATAATAAATTAAAATTATTTATTTTTAAAGAAAAATGTAATAAATTATAATTATTTAAATCTTAAAAAATTTAATAATAATAAATTACAAAATTTTATTTTTTAAAAATTTAATTTGATGAATAATATAGTAAAATTTAAAATATTATTAAAATAAATAAACATTTAAATAAATCATAAAGTATACTTATGTTCTTATTTATCATTTTATATATATAAATAATTGATTTTATTAAATATTTTTATAAAAATAATTAATTATATTATTTAATCAAATCAATTAATATAATAAATTATTAAATAATCGTTAACGTAACTATAAGAGAATTCCGGTATTAGAAGACAATGTAGCCGTTGGCTCTGCCTTCCATATTTGAAAGTATAGCATTACGGGGCATCTACCTTGTCCCACGAAGCTTAGAATGGTTGAGAAAAGGAAAAAATATTCCTTTGTTGAAGTAAATATTACATAAAGTTGCTACAACCTCATATTTTTCAAAACTCAGATAATGTCCTCTCGCTTGCGAAGAAAGCCAATATGGATTCAGTGAATTTGATGGTAATCTAGTTCACTTCCAAGTATAAAATTTATTTCTTTTTGTTCGCTGTACAGAATGACAGTTTTATTTGTTCTGTTAAAGGATATTTTTTATAAGAAAATTTTATTTATTTGTATTAAGGAAAGTATTTTTATATCATTTATATATCTTATAATTAAAAAAATAATGTATGGTATCATAATTTTGAAAGAAAATAATTTTTTATTTAAAATAAAAGATATTATTTTTTTTATCATATTCTTCACATTTAATATTGGATAAATAGAATATTTTTTATTATTTTAATATTTTATAACTATAAACATAAATAATTACAAATAAATAAAACTTTTCTACAAAAAATACTTTTCGTCAGAATAAACTTACCATTCCCATAGTTAATAATAAGATTTCTAATATCAAAATTGATATTAACTGCTCCTTATTCCATGCATTTGCTAAAAAGATGTTAAAAGAATGTACAAAAAGGGTATGTATTTCGAGTCACTTTAAGCCACATATTTGCAAAAGGCACTCCCATGTTATGTTTCATTAGACGAAATAGAATAAAATGTGAATAAGAGTAAAAATAAGAAAAGAATGGGATAGAATGATCATTTTATGATTATGTTTGATATGATTAGAAATGAAATGAATATTCTATTCTATTTTTTTAAATAATAAAATATTGTAGGAATAAAATAAAAAAATAATCAATTACAAAAATATCCTTATAATAAAAAAATAAATTATTTATCCAAAAACAATAAAAAACATGCAAAGTTTCAATTTTTCAAGTCATATAGTATTTCATTCTATTTTTTCTTTTATTTTTCAAGTATGCTAATCTTTTTTTCTTTCATAATTTTGACTCACGTTATATATCAATAAATAATTTTTTATTTATTAATTTTTATTTTCTATTAAATAATTTTATATAATAAATAATATAAAATATTAAAAAGATGATATTATTTTATTATTTATTAACATAAGGACAATTTTAGATTATAAGAAAGATGTAAAAGATAATAGTATAAAAATAATGTCATCATTTGATGGAATAGTGTGAAGGATAATAGGCCAATCCATGAATAATGAAATTATCCATTCTATTACTTTTGTGATAGAATGAGTCATTCTATCATTTGTTGGAATGGCCATTCCTTAGATAATGAGCATTCCTATTTTAGGATGTATATCAAATAATTTTTTTTATCAATTATTATTCCTATTCCATTTCATTCCATTCCTTTCAATTATAAGTTACATAGTTAAAAGTGGAAGGTAACTTCCATCCAAAATTAATTATATCAAAATAACAATAGCTAGCTTGCTTGAGAAGCATGGTCAACTACTCTAAGTAGCCTACGCCTTCCAATTCCATTTTATCTGTTCCTCTGTAATTTTGTACATCATAGTATATATGAAACTATGAATTTAGCAATATGTAAACATCTTATCCATTTCTTTTTTGTTGTTGTGGTGTAAATTTGGTTAGAGGGCAGCTCATAAAAATGTAATATTTAAATCTATAACTTAAACATTCTAAGACAAATTCTCCCAAACAGGTTCAACTCAATTTTAGTACTGTCTTGTAAAAATAAAACAATTTAAATACTAACTTGACGTGATGATAATCAAGTAAAAATAGAAATCCAACAAATTATTTCATGATATATGCATAGGATATGTATTTCTAGATATCCAATGAAACACCTTTGATATATGATTATACATATATTTTTTGAAAGAGTATCTTTAAACAGAATATGTGATAATTCTTCTCAAATCTTCAATAAGATAGTCTTCTTAAAATAACCTCTAGTAATATAAAAGAATAACAGTAAAGTGTTTACTAGTAATTGGCTTGCATATTAAGTCAAACTGGTTTTCTCTTGCTCTCTCACCTTTTGAGGTATTTCTATATGAAATTTAACCTAAAGTCTTTTCACCTCCTAAGTAGGAATACCATTGGCTACAGTTTCCTACTACCAATGAACCATTTCATTAATCTATAAAACACATATTCATTGTATAGGCTTTTTACTTACTTGTAGTAAATACAATGTTTTTACTCAATGAGACGTTTTATTTTGAAAGTCAAATATGTTTGAATATTATTTTGAAAACTATCATGAAAACTATTAATTTTAACAAAATTATTATGAAATCAATTAATTTATCATTGTTTTTCACAAAGGCCATAGGGTTTAAAATCCTTTTTCTTACTTCTTTGCAAAGGATTTATGAGCTGATCAAGACCTTTTGACAATGCAAATGTTGATATCAAAGCAACTTTAACCCTCTGCTTGGTTGGATAGAATTTGGGAAGAAAGACTATTCTTGCAGAAAAACAAGCAGGAAAACATAGTTTACCTCTGCTTGGCAGAGGAAAGAAAAGAGAGAGAAAAGAAATTGAGTGGAAAAATTGTTGTGGGACCCATGGTGGCAAATTTTTGCCCATTCTTGTGCAGAAAACAAGCAGAAAATGTGAAGCTACAGCTTTCGATGCAAAACGTGAGCTCTGCGAGTTGAATATGCAAGGCTTTCCTCTCAATCAGTAAAATCCATGCTTCAAAATCCATATGCTTTGGGATTTGATCTAACGAATGTTCACTTTTCTCTCACGATACTAGATTTGGTCTACACACTTTTGCTCTCTCTCATTCACTGCTTCATTGATTAGGATCAAAACTTTAAACTATTATAGTAATGTTACAACTCAACCACACTTACCCTAGTAGCAGTAGCATTAACATAATCCTCTTGAGTATGATTATTTTTCATATTCATCTTCATTACCTTCATCAGCTTCATTTTCTTCCTTTTCTTCTTTTTGCTTTTCTTTGCCTTCTTTTTCATTGTTGTATCTGCCATCATTGATCCTTCTCTTCTTCAGTGGTTTCTTCTCTCTCTCATCATCATTAGACGTGGAAATTGCGTGTTCAGCATGCTCACCATCGTCATCGATGCTGACTCATCTTCATTTTTACCCTAGTTTAGCTTCACCACTAGCTTGAGCTTCTTTTTCTCTCTCCTCCTCTTGTCTTTTTCTTCATCCTCATCGTACTCATCCAAATAGTCGTTGTAGTCTACATTGTACCTCACATTCCACCGTTGTAGGCTCCACTAGAGGTGGGGTTGCATGTTGGCCTAGGACTTACGCAAGGGATGAGCTAGATCTGCTTTAAATGGATGCCTCTTCTTCTTTTTCCTCATTTTTTGACCCATGTGAATGAGTTTCTCTTTCTCCTAAACTTTTTCTTTCTAGAAATAAAGGCAGTCCTTTTTAATAAAATAACATAGGACAGTTTGTATCCCAGCTATAATTCATTTTATTAAAACAAGATTAGTTCCCAATTGAAGCTGCAAAGATTTGATTAATTATTCCATTTCTATTGCAAGAAAAGCTTGCCACTTGTGAGATTTCATCCTAATTAATTGATAAATTCACTACAATGACTACCCCCAATGGACTTGGATTCTAATATTTATATTAGCAAAAATAGAGAACTGGAAATTTTAATTATTTTCTTTCCCTTTTCTTTCTTCTCATTTTCTATCCAACCAATTAGCAAAATTGCAATTTCTTTTCTCCCATTTTCTTTCTTCTTATTTTCTTTCTTCTATTTTTTTCTTCTCTACCAAGCAGGGGGTAAGTGATAAATGATCAATCACATGACTGATCACATAATCAGATGTGAATAGTTAGTTGGGTGATCAATTGATCATGTGGTGATCATTTAATTGTTTTAACCAATTGGAAATAATTATGATTGGTTGGCGATATCCCTTTTTCTAGAATATTCCAATCAACTAATAGAGGCTACGTACTTAGACTTTATTGGATGGTTAGTCTCATCTCATCTATTCACTATAGATATTGTTAAGGTACGCTTATATTATTTTCTGATCATATTCCATTTATATTGTCATTATGACTAATTTGATCATTGAAAGGGTTATGGTGATTTCCACTAGTTAGATTAATTGTTTTAGATCATGTTCTGTTATATTTAACTGATCTTTTATTGGAAATTTAATCAGTAATCATTACTAAGTATTCTTGTACCCTGTAATACCATTATTTGATAAATTCGTTGTGACATTCTCATCCAAACCCTAGAAGAAAAAAACAAAAACAAGTATTTATCAATAACTTTTTCGGATCCATGGTAATAATCCTTTCCTCCATATCAGGGGAAGGAGTTCTAGATTTATTTAGAAATGACAAGTAGATATGGATGAACTTGGTGCCATAACCAAGTCATCAGTCACCATATATAATACTGGCTCCTTTGCAAATTCACAAGTGCTCGATTTTGCTCTCAATAAGCATTTAGGGTAAAAAATGTCAATAGTAGGTACTCTTACTTCCACTCTAATAACAACAATAAATAAGGCTATGTAGCAGTTAAAATGCTACTTCTGCATTCATTTTGATTTGCTGGGCCACTGCAGTAAGAGAACTCTGAAGCACAAGTTTCATCAACTGGCAATATTTCAATTTTAGGGCCAACTGAGGATTGAGAAGATTGTTCATGATTTTTTCATTCAACAAATATTTGCTTCTATCGAAATCACCAAAGTTTTTATAATCTATCTATATTGCCTAAATAAAAGTTTCCCTTCAACTTGTTCTCTACTGCTTCTAAGGGTAAGGTTAGGAAATTAAGAAGTCAATGAAACTCATAAGAAGAAATATTAGATTTTGCACATTTATGTTTTATCACTTCTCCATAATTATGTGGATAGAATTCTTTTTAAAAGAAATATGAACATTGAAAAATAGATTCATATGAAGGAAAGAATTTGGTAATGCTAACATGATGAATGACTAAAAGAATTAACAACTATTTGAATAATATTTCAAAATTATTGTAAAAGGAACAGTAATAATATAAGATGATATAATGCTTTTAAATAGTTAAGCCTTGCCAAAATTTTGGCAGAAGAAGAAAGTTGATCATTTGGTATTTAAAATTAGGGTTGGGAATTTTTGAGTGACCTGACCAAAATCAACTAGAATAAACTGAATCCAGGTGGTTAGAGTTGGGTCAATTTTATAATTGAGTTGTATTGGTTGTAATTTCTACAAAAATTTGAGTTAGCGGTCAATTTCGCGTTGCAAGATTTGTAACCAGTACAAATTGAACCAACACAAAAAATGCAAAAAATGTCGTTTAGGTAAATGGTATTATGACCTAGTTAGTCGATCTCATACAAACGAGGCTGGCATTCTTTTCTTCATTTGTTATCTTTGATTTTCCCAAAAAGTTGCCCTAGTAGAGCTCTAAACTATGCAATTTGGTAGGTTGCCCTGCTAATGAAGTCATCGGTGCTCTAATTTGTGCTCTCTCTTCAATACTCTTCTCTATTTCTATCGTAGCTCCAATTTTTCTCATCATGAAATCTGGTATGCCTCAACTTTCCTTTTAGTCCTTAAATCTTAATTCCCATTTTACAGTAGCCCTTACCTATTTATGGAATTGCCAATATAAAATGTAGCTTTATATATGCTAAAAAACCAAAATTTTAACTACCCAATTAGCTCACACTTGCATTGTTCAAGTTGAGAAATTAGAATTTGATGAAAACCCCTAGTTTTAGATCATGCTTCAAAGGTCAAATTTTGATGTTTTTTTTTCACATTAAATTTAATCTATAGGCTTTTCAGTTGCCGAAATAGGATTCTTTGGATCAGGTTTTAAGTTTTTGATTCTTTTGTTCTTCAAATGTGTCTTATTGCCTAAATTTTAAATATCTGCTTACTAATGATTACTATATGCTTACCAGTGTATGATATGCCAATGAATTACATCAAAGATGATGAAAATTTTCTTCAATTTTCTGTCAACAATTAAGAATAAATAAGCATCCAATGTATTAAAGAACTGAGATTATTAGGATGGTTAGTTCTTGATGTTTCTTCACAATTTTCATATGTTTCACATTGTTGATTACTTTTTTTTTGTCTTTTAAATTTATTTGTACTTATTTGTGTGTTATGTTTTACAAGTCTATTCTTTTTTTCATTTTGTCATAAGAGATTTGCTATCCAAAAATTGGTTGTGTTGATTTGGATATATGATTTTTGGTGTAGTAGGGTTTTAGTGTTAATCCTCTAGCTGTTGAAGGAAGCCCATATGTCCAAATAAGGTTTCTGCCTTTCTAGCCCTTGGCTACCTTTTTACGCTTCTTTTTAGCTTTTTTAATTGGTTTTGTTTGGAAATGATTTGGAGGAATATTTTCAATGATGCAATGTAACTATCACTCTTACTTGTAGCGATTTGATGCTGGGCGCTATATGGTTGTAATAGTTAGGGGAAATGCAAAGATATCATGCTAAAGCTACACTAATACAGCAAATAACAGTGCAAGGTAAGTGAACTAGCTACTGGCCTTTCATATTTAAAATAATATCATTAGTAATTTTCCCTTGCTAATGAATTGGTATAAAATTTATGATGTCATGCTAAATAACCAAGTGGAGGTAATCATTCTCAATCAACATAATGGTTTTCTATTTGCAATTACAAGCCATAACCCTAGTTAACAACTTACAAGTTGAAATGTGACAAAAAACCTCTAAACTCCCAGTGGGTCCAGCTTATAATGGCATTCATTTTCACCTTGTAGCTTATTTGTAGGTCATAAAATTTATGATGTTATGCTAAATAACCAAGTGGAGGTAATCATTCTCAATCAACATAATGATTTTCTATTTGTAGTTGTAGGCCATAACCCTAGTTAACAACTTACAAGTTGAAGTGTGACAAAAAACATCTAAACTCCTAATGGGTCCAGCTTATAATAGCATTCATTTTCACCTTGTAGCTTATTTGTAGGTCATAAGTAAAGGTTTTAGGAAGCTTTCTTAAGGTTATAGTTATACTACTACATATAATTTTCTTTGTTTTTTCTGGCAAACAAAGCATCAAACTAACAAGGTGTTAAGTCAACGACAGTAAAGAATAACTCACTAGTCATTAAGCTAGCTGCCATATTTCCTACAAAGGTAAATGTTTATCCATTATGATTTGTGTTTTAACTTCATATAGTGCATTTATATAGAAGAACGCACCTAGATTGTAGGCAAGTTCATGAAATACATCGAGAATCATGTTATCTGGTAATGTTATTGGCTTATTGCATAATTTGCATTGATGATATGTACTGAGAACATAACATGAGAAAGCTCTCAATGCTAGACTGAAACATATCAGGTTATAATTGAATACAAAACTTTGTTACAGAAGCTCATGTTACTTATATGCAAAAGCAAAGAAACCATGTAGAAACATAGTAGTATAATTTAATAGCTCACATTTCAATTGGTGACTCTAACTACAATACACAATTTTTTTTTATTGAAACAATACACAAAGTTAATCTTTCATAGAAGTAGGGGTTCCAAGACCAAAAAAAAAAAAAGGTCAAATAAGGGATGTAGACATGTAAAGTGTCTCATTACATTTAATTGCTCTAGAAAATAGCAGGTATTAATTAAACTTCAAAAATATTTTCTTTAAAAGAACCTAACATCAATAATCAATCTAACCAAAGAAAGAATTTATTTAACTAGAAAAAATCAAAAGAAAGGAATATAGTTTTTCTACCTATTTGATATTCAGACAAGCACATAAATAAGTCTACAAAAGAAAATGTAAATTTACTACAAGAAACAGTACAAAGAAACATGTACAATAACTTTAACAAAGCCAATTGATTCTTAGGAAGGTGCATAGAACAAAAAAAACACAAGTACACAATGCAAATAGAATCAGGTTCTCAAGTAGGCCTTTCATAACAGTGTAATGGGATTAAAAGCCATTGGTTTATTTGGTTGAGGTCCATGAATAAAACTTCAAATTTTTTACAAATTCTAGCACATCTTGAAGCCTTACAACTCATCTAAATTATCTTTCTTCATGTGACAACATACTTGTTTACCATAGTGCTAGTCATATGATTCCTAGCTAGGAATGAAAAGAAAGAACATTATTTTTTCAATATTAGGGTAGCTAGCTTTGTCCTCCAGTCTCCAACCCTATTTGATGTGAACAATTTGACATAACACCAAGCTTTGCTAGTAGCTTCAATGCCACTAAACATTGCAATTGTTGTATATAATTTTGCTATATTGAAAAGCTATTTGAATTTTGCCATGTTTTTAATCTTTGAAATGTGCCAAGATACATGATATAGAAAAGTCTAGTGAGCCCCTAACTGTTAGGCAATAACTATTGGTGATGATGCAATAGCTGGACCTAGTGTAACAAGTGAAAAATGGCCTGCCACAAAGAGGAAGAAAGAGACATAAAAGGCAAAAAGGAAACCCTCAATTGACAAACAAGCTGGAATTTCAACAAAAAGAGGAGCATTATGTGGGACTACTTTAAGAGAGTGCTTGATGAAGAGGTGAGTAAACCCACTTCTAAATGTATACATTGTGGGATTAGATTTCTATATGGTAGTAAGGAACATGACACTTCTAACATGTTAGGGTATATCCCTAGGTGTCCCAAATACCTATTTGCTTTAAGGAATGACCCTAAACAACAAGTACTTGAGGTTGAAAATAAATTTAGTAGGGCAATATTGGTAGGTTCAACCCCTCACATGTATGACTTAGAAGCATGTAGAAAAGCTATCTTTGTGTTTATCATGTGTGATAAACAACCTTTTAGAGTAGTTGAAGGTTATGAATTTAAATATATGTGCAAAAGGTTACAATGACAATTGCATGTGCCATCTAGACATACCATAAGAAGAGATTGCATAAAGATGTACTTAAAAGAGAAAGTAAGATAAAAGCCTTGTTGAAATCTGATTGTGTTAGGGCTTGCAAAACTACTGATTATTGGATTAGTGTGTAGAATCTTAATTATATGGCTTTGACAATTCACTTCCTAGATAATGATTGGAAGTAGCTATAGGTCCTAAAAATATATACGTATATTGATATATATATATTAGAGTGCTGAAAAACAATCTTACCCTTTTTACGTTAGTAAATGGTATACTCTTCTTTTAAAAATAAATTGGATTCTTTTGATTGGTAAAAGTAGAAGTTTTAACAAAATTGTTTTTGTATTTGAATTAGGAAGCTAATTTGGTGATCAAGATCTCAATTGGAATAACTAAATTGATATGATGTAATATTACAAATCCAATTTGATAATTAATCAAGATTATATGAGAGTGTATATAAAAATATTATTACAGAATATATAAATGTGCAAAAATAGTATTATGCAGTATTACAGAATGTAAAGAAATGTAAAGAAATAATAAAGACATTGTAATTTTTAAAGTGGTTCAACTTCACCTGCAATCACAGATGAAGTTTACATACACTAAGTTAATCCTCAACTAGATGACTTCTTTTATTACTACAACAGGATTTTAATTGGGCTCCTAAATAGCCAGTTCATATAATAAGAATTTTGCTGGGCTGTTTTAAGACCTAAGATAAGATTTCACCGGGCTTTTGCCTAACCTAGATACAACAATTCTTTTATCTCTTTAGACTATGATCAACATTATAACCTAGAGATGTACAAAGAATTTAATGTAGTTTTCAACTAACTGTAATTAACCTCACAACTATACAAGATGCAAAAGGAAGATCAATTTCTTCCTTTGTATCTTCAATTTTTATCAACTTAGAAATTGCAATTAAAGCAAATACACAAATTCCTATCAACCTAGAAATTTGAAAGTAAAATAAAAAAAAGATAAAGATATACAATACCAAGTTTAAGATGAAAATCTTAAACATCTAGTTGTAAAATTCTCTTCAAATCTTGATAAAAGATCCTTGAATTGATCAGATAAAGAGAGGTAGTGATGAATCTAGTTAAGCATAATTAGCTCTAAAATTTTCACTCTTGAAGAAGTGTGTTTGTTATGAAAAACTGTATGTTCAAAATAGGGTTAAGCGTATCCATAGTTGCTATAATCGATATTTGAAAAATAGCTAATTTTCAGTCCTTGAATCAATTTATGAATCGGTTCATAGTGGTTATAACAAATTGACAATTGACTAATTAATTTATGAATTGATTCAGCTTATGAAGAAATTCATGATTGAATCGATTGATGAACTGAATCATAGTATATTGAAATCAGGTGTTGAATCAATTAAGGAATCAATTTAGATGATTTTTCTAACCTTCGATAAAAATATTTTTCAAAACTTTTCTTCATGAATCGATTGGTGAATCGATTCAAATAGTTTTCACAAGTTTTTCAATATGAATTGATTCATGAATTGATTCATAGAGTGTAAAATGCTTTTTGCAAAACTTCTACTTGTGAAAGATCATTTTAAAAATTTGTTTGAAAAATATCTGATTTTAAATCACTTTAACAGATTTATTTGCTACCTTAATTTATCAATTTTGAGAAATTTATTTGTATCAAGTTTGAATAGAACTTCACTTACAAAAGATCCTATAAAACATAAAATGATTTCTAAATGAAGATGTGGATTTCTTGAATCATATGTATTTTGATTCTACAAAACAAATAATAAACACTAATGAATATTATCAGGCTTAAATTGTTTTCAACATCAAAACCAAATAGGGATAGATAACAAAGAAATCATATAAAAAATGCTAACAATCTCCCCCTTTTTGATGTGATAAACAATTTTAGATAAGCATGAAAATTTAGGATCAAAGTTTAATTTTTTGAATCAAAATTTTTATTTTTACTCTCTCCCTCTCAAAATGACTTATTTCCATTTTTATTTATATTTGATATCAAAGCAATCTAATCTCCTTTTTTTTATTTATATCTCTTATTTTTATTTTTATTTATGTCTCCCCCTATTTAATTGAGATTAATATCTCCTTTTGAAAATATAAAATCCTTATTTCTCCATTTTTCTTATCTAAAATCCTTATCTCCCCATTTTTCTTATCTAAAATCCTCAATTCTCCCCCCTTTTGGCACATTGAAAAGACAATAATACATCAATGAAAAATTTATGTACCATAACATTTAGAATATAAAGAGATTTGATTAGAATAGAATGGTCAATATATCAAAATTTAGTTTAGTTATCAGAATTCAATATTCAGTTAGTATTTCAAAAATTAACATCCCATATAATTTAGCAGTCACAACAAATATTGAATATCATATCCAAAATATATATATCATCCAAAATAATGAATACAAACCAAAATCATTATCAATAAGTCAGAATATAATATTCATTAACAACATCAAAATTCAATCTAAAAACAACAAAGATAATGAAAAAGGGATAAGGGACTAAGGGTAACAAACAATAGACAGTTAATACAAAAGACTACTTAGTAGGAGGAGAATCTAGATCGTCCATCCTTTGTAGCTCAACTTCTTCATCTTGTTGCTATACCTGCTGTGTAATCTTGTATACTTGAGTTTCAATTGATTTGAGTCGCTCATTGACTTTTTTTTTAATTGCAAAAAAGGATCATTAATTTCTGCCTTATACCAAACCACAAGGGGAAACTATAGGAAAACATGTAGAAAATTGCTTAAATGAGTGGGTGTGAAGAAGTTGTTCATTGTAACTGTGGATAATGCTACCTTTAATGATAGGGCCATATCATATTTGAAGAAAAAAGTGAAAAATTGGAGAAGGTTGGTCTTGGATGGTGAGATGTTATACATGAGGTGTTGTATCCACCTCCTAAACCTTGAAGTGAGTGAAGGTTTAAAGGATCTCCATACCTCAATTTTAGTAATTGAGAATGCAGTAAGGTTGTGAGGTCCTTTCCCTCTAGATCTGCTAAGTTCAAATAAACCATTAAGGAAGAACACACTACTCACAAATCACTTGTCTGTATTAATGTGCCTACAAGGTGGAACTCCACCTTTAAGATGATACAGATAATAGAGAAGTACAAAAAGCATTTGAGAGGTTGGAGGAGGATGACATTAATTACTCCATTTATTTCATGATGGATTCTAAGAGAATAAGGACACCCATAACTACTGATTGGAATAATATAAGGGCTTTCATAAATTTTCTTAAAGTTTTCTATGATGTCACTTTGTCATTTTCGGGCTCATTGTATGTCATTTCAAATTCTGCATATACTTATTTGTCTTTAGTGCAAAGTGAAATTAAGAAATGGAGTGATGGTGTGATATATGACTTAGTTTTGCATGTGATGGCATTAGACATGAAAACAAAATATGAGAAGTATTAGGGAAAGATTGAGAACATGAATCTTTTTCTATTCATTGTAAATGTTTTAGACCCTAGATACAAACTAGCTTATGTTATGTGGTCCTTTGAAGAAATTCATGAGGAAGATGTGGCATAAGTAATGGGTAAAAAGGTTAAAGATCATTTGGTAAAGATGTATGAGTGGTACTCAAGTGAATATGACCAACCTAATGTATCTACAACAAGTACGGTAGAACTTGATGATTCATAACCTACTCCATCTACTATTGAAAGCCATGCATAAGGCTAGGTGTGCTGCCTTTAGGTCTCACTTGAAGAAGAAGGACACCGTTGAGATAAAGAATGAGGTGGAAAGGTTTTTCTATGAATCTTGTGTGGATAAAGATGAAGACTTTGATATTTTGGCTTAGTGGAAGCTTAATACGTTAAGATTGGTGGACTAGTGCCTGGTTGTACAACACATGAGTACAAGACATCTAGTAATATAGTACAGACACAAGTGTTAAGAATAGCTAGAATGCACAAAACATAGAGCTTTAGGTTCAAGAATTTTTTGTAGTTATTTCATGAATTTAGATTTTTTGTAAATGGCTTATGCAGCATCGATTGTTACTTTTTTTGTTATTGTTAGTTAGACACTTGGACTAGACACTAGATTGCAAAACACTATAGCCTTTACTGTAACTTAAAAGTTTAGTTAATGGAGCAGTGTGTAGAAAGATTAGATGTGGCTATGTTCAATGTTATTCTTCATGAATCAACTGATGAAATCCTAACCGATCTTGTATTTGATCTCGTCACTATTCATAAGGTTTTTCCCATACCATCTTGGAAATCAAGCTTTAGAGTTAGTGCAAAGTTAAAAAATGTGGTAAACTTCTTATCATTCCCATATATAAAAACTTATGCACCATGTTAGCTCACATATAGTTCAATTCAAACCTAGAGATAATAAAATTCATTTCATGCCTTAACATTTTCTCATATCTCACTTTATATATTGAATTTCCTTCTAAAAGTTGTTAAGTAAATTACATATATTCAAATTTGCATCGTGGAATCTATTAATGGCATTCCTTGTAAAGCTTTATGGTTATGCACATGGCTAAAGAGCTATTGGAAAATGGCTACATATGAAGTTCTCAATAGGACATTGGTGGAAGTACTTTTAGTCTTCTTTCACTGACAAGTTCTTTCCATTTTGTCACAAGTCAGCCTTGTGAACCAATTCGACAGGTAAACGTGCTTGGTTTGGATGAAACTTGGCATAAAAATTAAGCATGAAGAGAAGGCCTTGTGGTGCGAATTTGGAAGCAAATGCACTTGTAGATTATTTTTTCAAATTTTTCCTGTTTTGGGGGTATTTGCATCTTTTTAGCATCAATTATTTGTCTAGTATGAGTAGAAAAGTATATGGTTTCAATCTTTGCATTTTTATCTTCATATCCATATGAGATGGCACATTAGAACTCTTAGGAGCTAAGAGAAAAGTCTTTAGTATATCTACTCTTATCGATAGGGTTTTTGCTTATAATGCACTTTAAAGGGGATGCTTCTGGTGATTTGGTGGCATTGACTCGGGCTAAGGATCAGAATGTGGAGCTTAAAGATACTCCCTCTATACACTTAAAACTATATAATGAGACATAAATTAATAAAATGGAGTTGTTCATCTCCTTATTTTTAAAATAAAGTCCATTCTCAATATGCACTAGAGACTTTTTGTGTGGTATATTTTTTGAGACTTGATATGCACTAATACTTCAACTACATTCTCATATTGGCTTGTAGACATATTGCGTATGGGATATTAGTTGTACGGGTGACAAAATCCCCAATGCCCCAAATATCTATCTGTTGACGGTGAAATCTGGTTTTGCCAAATTCCTATCAACAGAGATCAGTTCTTGAACCCCAAACTACTTTTAGGTTAATGTAACGAGAGACGAGAAGGATAAAGATGGTGGTGAAGAGGAAGAATGGTAATGGCGTGCAATATTTTTAATGTGATTTGGCTAAAACCAAGTAGTATTGGTCTTTGCGTCTACGGTAACTTTTATTAATTTAAAGGAACTTTTACAGAGTTTCAGCATATCTCTTTCAGCTTAGCTTACAAGGATCCTCCTCCTCCTTTTTATAGAGGCTAGGAGGTTACAAATGTAATTTTATATGCATGAAATAAGTTATATCAAATATTAAATGTATAAGATAGTATAAACTCCTGCAGGTTGCTTTCTGTGGGGTAGGTCCCTTGTCGGTTGGATGATGTAAGCTTGTTTGGTGCACTATCTTGTTGAGCCTGTAGTTGGGCAATATGTTGTATCTCATGAGTTATTTCTGGGTTGGGGTCATTACTGGCCTTCGGTCAGTGAGGTCGAGCTCGCACTTGGTAAGGCAAGCTTAAGCGGGATAACTCATTTCTTGATAAGCTAGACCTCTATCCTTTGGTCTCATTGCATCTTGACGTCATAATTAGTGAAGTGGTGCCTTCCAGGTAACCTTAATGAGTTGAATCTCTTGGGCTTAGCTTCCACTGAGCTTCTCCCAGCTCACCTTGTAAGACTGAATTTTATCCATAACATAAGCCCCCAACTCTTAGTTCACTTTACGGATTGAGAGTTGTAACTTCACTATGTAGTCAAAGTCTTTATTCTGCTATGCTGTCATTTTAGATTTCAATTCTTTCATTTCATCTGCTTTAGGCCATGCCTCCTACTGTGCGTGATCTATGACCACTGGTATGGTAGCCTTGTTTTCTCTGAATCATTTGATCTAGAACAACCAATTATCCTTTGGGTCCTTCATTGAACCTGAACTAGTTTATAAAGCCTGAGAAGCTCTTCTTACTTCTTCGTGGAATGACCTGATGGATGCTTTAGTTAAACTTATCATATTTTTGATAGTTTGGCTTCCGATGAAGTGCTTTAAGGCGTGCATGGTCAATGTATTAGGAGGTGTGAATTGCCTGCTGCACGTGACTTCCTTGTATAACTCTTTTGATTGGCTACTGGGGAGTCTTGTGCAGATCTTGGATTACTTTCTCACGATTCTGTCATGAGATTCAGCTTTACCAGCTAGACTTTTGGGTGTTTTTTGAATTGCTCTAGGCACGAGTTAGGAAAGGAGCTGCTGACTGAGGAGGGCTATAAGAAGAAGAAGATTGAGGAGTAGTTATGCTTGTTGATCCTTCAGCCGGTTGGACTTCGTCCCTTGGGGGCTGATTCTCTTCTTCTTTATGGAAGCGATAGCTGTAGGCTTTATGCTTTAACTTTGTACTTCCAATCTTCTGATGTAAATTTACCTCGTTGAATGAGATCTTTTAATAAATGAGTTTATTTTTTAACTCTTGAATGCTATACTGGACATTCTATATATTACAGATGATAGCATATACTCTTGTAAATCATAGTTAAATAAGATATTCAAACGGTTAATCAGCCATATTCAGTTAACAATCAACCTCAACATTTGAGTGCTTTTAAAGCCAATAAGCAATGTTTAAGCAAGTCGCATGTGAGTTGTGCACTAAAAAAGAGTTGGGAGCCTCCAGTTGCATGCGAGCTACGAGCACTTGGTCGCCTAAGAGCTACACCTGATTGGTTATGCCACAATAATCTTGTTGCTTAGTAGGCGATCAGGTTTATTTTGGCATCCTTGCACCTTAATGAGTTTATAACTCTTTGCTGGACTTGAGTGTTCAATGGTGTCTCCGTATGCAAAGTGTTATCTATTTTGGAAGTGTCAATAGGTTAGGCTTTGTGCCGTCTTACCCCTGGATGTATCCCTTGTGGATGTATCGACAGGTAGGCTTTGTGCCATCTTACCCCCAAATGTATCCATATGATTTCACTTTATTGGGGTAAGAGTAATTACCCTTCTTCTCCCCAAAAGGGTACCTTTGCATTTCAGCCAATTACTTGGGAATGATAGCAAAATGACATAAGATAGCTCTCTTTTCTATGCGGCATCCTATCAGATAACTCAGATAAAAATTTAGAAGTCTTTCATTAATTCAGGTATAACATTACATAATCAGAATATGGTTTTAATGAAAGGCTCTTGTTCTCGATCAATAATTCACTGGGCCTATTGAGTTTGTTGTCTGGAAGGCTAGATCACATAATCTCGTAAGTGACCTCTTTTGATGAGGTCTTCTATGGCATCTTTTAATGCCCAACATTCCAAGGTAGTGTGTCCAACCTCGTTGTGATAAACACAGAATCTACTCGAGTCCCTAAATTTGCTGGGGGCTTTCATAAGCTTAGGCTTCCCAAAGTCTTCCCTGCCTTTTTCTATTATGAAGATCTTGTCTTGCGTGTCAAATAGGATGCTATAGCTTTCGTGGCAACCTCGATATTGGGGTCACATACTCTTGGCCCTCTTTATGGGCTAGTCATTAGAATCATTATTCTGATTCTCTTTGCTCCTCCTTTTGCTTTGAGAGGAGCTGGCCATTTCATTCTTATGCTTGGGCTCTTCTATGCTAAAGGTTTCCTCCCATCTAATCTGCTTGGTAGCTCGTTCATAGAATTTAGTGAGATCTTACACCGGGGACTTGTACAAACTTTTGTACAGTTTTCAATCTTTGCAGAGTCTCATGAAGATCGTTGTCAAGATGTTCTCCTCTGAAGGATTTTCTACAGAATTGGCCTTTTGCCTAAATTTGGCTATGTAATCTTTCAACGATTCATTCTTTTATTGAAAGATTATGGCAAGGTGGCAAGAAGGCGCGAGCTATTTCTTCAACACTCGATATTGATCATTGAACTTCCTCTGGCACTCTTCCCAACTATTGACACTACAAGATGGGAGGCTTTTGAATCATGCTCGAGGCATGCCTCCTAATGTGGCTGGGAAGATATGACATTTGACCAGAAGGTCAGTTGTTTGGAGTTTGAACATTGAATGTCACAGGGGTTGCTATTCCTGTCGTATAATGGGATCGTGGGCACTTTAAGTTTTTATGAGAGGGGCTGCATCTTGATCTCCGTAGAGAATGGCGAGCTCTCCTCATTACGAGCTTGCTCATTTTGAGCTTGGAGGTGCTCCTCTAGGTGCTTTAGCCTTTCTAGCATTTCCCTTATTATCAAGTCTCGCATTTTAGATTGTAGGTCGGAGGATTATTTATTCTTCTTCCCCTCTTGGCTAGTCTTATCTGAGCTCTCAACTCATTGCGAGCCCCAGATCGCTGGCTACTCTGGCTGCTACGATCCTCATGAGTTCCCTTCTAGACCTCTTCGCGTAGCTACTGGAGATGTGCTATGATCTCTTCTTGCCTCTGTGTGCCCTGGGTTTGTGCCTATGTTAGCATTTTAACAGCTTTAGCCAATTTTCTTACCATGTTATTAAGCACCGGGTGGGGTTGGTGAGACGTTTGTGCCTCTTCAGTTTCAGGGGTAGCAATGGGCTGGTGGTGAGCTTCAGCAATGGGAGTGTCTGCTGGCTGAGCAACTGGAGTGTTTGAACTCCTGGTAACTCTTTCTCCGACCATTGTAGCTATACAAAAGAGAAATCAGGAAATCTGAAAGCAGATGGGCCCTCCTTCTAGGGCCAAAATGTTGACAGTAAAATTTGATTTTGCCAAATTCTTGTCAACCGAGATAGTTCTTGAACCCCAAACTGCTTTTAGATTAATGTAGCGAGAGATGAGAAAGATAAATATGGTGGTGAAGAGGAAGAATGGTAATGGCATTTGTGGTTTGGCTATAACTAGGTAGTATTGGTCCTTATGTCCATGATAACTTTTATTAATCTGAAGGAATTTTTATAGAGTTTCAGCATATCTTTTTCATCTTAGCTTTCAAGGATCCTCTTTCTCCTTTCTATAGAAGCTGAGAGGTTACAAATGTAATTTTACATGCAGTAAATAAATTACATTAAATATTAAATGTATAAGATAGTATAAACTCCTACAAATCGACTTCTGCAGGTTGCTTTCTGGAGGGTGGGTCCCTTGCTGGTTGTTTGATGTAAGCTTGTCTGTTGCTCTATCTTGTTGAGACTTTAACTAGGCAATACGGTGCATCTTGTCAATTGTTTCCGACTCGGGGTTGTTACTGGCCTTTGGCCAGCAAGGTAGAGCTCGTGCTCATGCTTGGCGAGGCGAGCTCAAGCGGGACAACTTGTTTCTTGACAGATGAGACCTCTATCCTTTGGTCTCGTTGCATCTCGACCTCGTGATTAGCGAGATGGTGCCTTCCAGGCAACCTTAACGAGCTGAATCTCTTGGGCTTAGCTTCCACTGAGCTTTTTCCAGCTCATTTTGCGAGATTAAATTTTACCCATAACACTATCCAAGTATGGCTCGAATTTATTGGAAGGCTAGCATTTTGGCCAAAAGTTAGCATCATGTACCACACAGTTTCGGCTAAAGAGCTACCGGCCCCATGACACATTTGCATTTTGTGTTTGTTAGATCGGAAACTAGTCTAGATGGCTAACTGACCTATTTGGCATGGATGATGATGACTCACATAAAGATAAGGATCACAATGATGGGAGACAAGATGCATCCTTCAAGTCCTTCCATTTTCTATATTCAGTTAGTGACCTTCTAATGCTTCCTAAGGATATACTTTTAAGCCAATCCATCTGGAAAGAGGTTTGGCGATGAACTGAGATTTTCATTTATCACAAGCATACTTTTTAAGCATTTTCCCTCCATCATAGTAAAATAATTTTTCTTTTTGAAGGTATACCTTAAGTTTAGTGCACAACTTATCAAGAAGATTCTTAACAACTTTGTCTCGGATGAGTTTTGCCTAGATCTAATTCCCATGACTGTCCTTAATGCTTTAGACTCGGAGGTTTGTAAACCAAATTGTGGTTATTTTTCTTTGTTACTCACCTAGTATCTTGATGTATTTGCAACTGTAGAAAATAATTCATGTTTTTGTTCTAAATTTGATACATGATGATCTTGAGAATTTTATTGAATATGTCAAAAATCTCCCATGCAAAGTAGCTCCAATTGTCTACTTACCTCCTGTGCCAACTACCTTAGAAGTTTAGACTTCAAAATTCTCTTATATCAATGACTCAATCCTGTTTGGATGATTATTATGCAAGTTGCAAAGTGTTAAATGTTTATTGCTTAAGCCTTAAAGTGTGTTTCTATTTTCTAACTTTCTATCAGGTTGTCCAATTTCCCTTTGTTATTTCATCATTTTGTGAAGTGTGGACTGTGAAATGGCTTAAACTAGATCATTTTCTAGAATATCGAGATTTTTTTTTTGTTTAATTGGGTCTCATCATTTCATAAAAAAAACTATAAATGGTAAACTATATCAATCGGTCTAACAGATTGAAACCATCCAATGCGGTTATATTCAATTTTAATTCAATGGTTTCTTCGGTTTCAAGTTAACAAAATTGGATATCAGGTTGAATCGGTTGGATGAAATCGAGCCACATAACTAATATAATCCAATCAGTGATCACCCTTATAGAATAAAGGAATCGTCCACCATAGCTACAAGTACTACAGATAGAAGTTTTTTCGGAGAGACATGCGAAGATATGCTGCTTCAGCCAAGGAATTTGATGGAAGCTTATTGTGAAAGTCTGAAACTTAACATTGACGATAGTCTCAAAGTACCTTATTTGTGAGAATTGGGATTGCAGCAGAAAGTCAAGCTTCCGTAAAAAAGGATGCGGATGTGGCAAATTGATGAAAAGCTTATGTATCACTTTAAATATGAAAATACAGATACTGTTCGGTAAAAAAAAGTATACATGTAGTTTATCACATTCTTTTAATCTATATTTATATTATTTAATAAAAGATATATTTTGAAAGGTCTTTTCTTCTACAACGTTACCAGTGTTATTTTGATTATATCATATCATCTTTTTTTTTTCTTTTTTTTTTTGTGAAATCAAGTCATAAAATAAAAATTTAGATTTTATTATTTATTTATTTTTAATTTTATGCTCTTTAACTTTTCAAAAATTAAGATATAGAAAATTAAAATGTTAAATCCTAATTAATTTCCCGAAATCAATTTACCACTATTATCTCTATCTCAAGTTTTGATTTTTTTTATTTAAATTTTATTATTATTTTTCTTTTTGAGAATCAAATGAAAAAATTGAGTTAAAAAAATCAAATGTTAATTAATTTTCTAAAAGTAAAGAGCATATGTATTAACATATTGAAATTGACTCCATCAAAATATCAAAATTGTATTTATTTTTTAAAAATTATTAATTAGAAAGAGAATTATCTAATTCCTAATCCATCAAATAAAAAATTGTCTGCAATTATTTTTCAATTTGAATTTATTAATGTTATCTGAAATCTGAATGCACGCCTGCGTAGTCTCTAAAATCTAGCATTGCTATTTAGAATCCCAATTTTCATTATACTGATTTGGTTTATCTTTTAAAGAAAAGTTATTTGTAACTAACATTTAATATATTAGAAAAAGATTATCTACACCTAATTATCAATTTAAATTTGTTAATATGATTTTGAATTATTTATATATAATATAATTATCAGTAACTAATTTAATTATATTAGCATGCTAATTGTTTCTATCCTCATTTGTAACCTTTTCAAAAAGGTTGTTTTTGAATATCAATTTAACTAATCTTTCTGGGAAGACATTATAGTTATCTTATAATCTCTTCCTCCTAAGAGTTGTTGAACATTCAGCTAAATGTGCAATTACAAAAAATTATGTTGTCTAATTTGTTTCATATCACATGTTCAAACTTAGAAATTTTGTGGAATATTTTTTGGTAAATAAATTGCATACCTTACTCTATGTTGATGTCAAAAAAATTATTAATCTTGAGTTATTAATTTGTAGGGGTGGAGCTTAAAACTTAGCAACTATTGTTGTTAATCTTAGTATAAGAGATTCACTCTAAATGTCATTTGATGAGAAGGATATGAGTTATTACTATTACTAACTTTCTTTCTATTATATGATAAGAAAAATAATCTTAAATAGAGTTATTTTTTATAGCTAATCAAGTTTTGGCTAGATTTTAATATGAAGGGGATGACGAAATTGTTAGAAGAACAATTAGAGTATGTCAATGCTTCATATTTTAAATTTCATCAATTTTCAACTTTGTATTTTACATTTAAGATCTTTTTAATGTTCAAAATTAAAATTATATATAAAGTTTTTATTTTTTAAGTTAATTTATGATATCAAAAAGTTATCTTAACTCAAGAAATTTTGGTATTACATCATTTTTAATACAATTATAATATCAAAAAGTTTTCAAAAAATTGTATCATTTTTTCTAATATAAATTTTTCAGTTAAAATTTTGATTTTCTTAATGAGATTTTACTGTTTATAGTTAAAATATTTGCTCTCTTTTTGTGAAATTGTACTTTCTTATAACAAGACAAAATTTTGAGTACTTCATGATAAAAGAAATAGATAAATATTATTATGTTCTATAAATATTTATTATTATTCTTTAATATTTACATTTAGAACAATTAGTATACTTTCAAAATATTTCATAATCATTACAAATATGCATTACATGTAAATTTCATTAGATCTTTAACATAATTTATATAAATTTATATATATGTTAGGCTTAATTTCAATTTTGATCCCAAATATATACTTTGGTTGATTTTGATCCCCAAAATTTAATATTCTATTTGGTCCCCCTAAATGTTTGAATAGATTGGGTCCACTTTAATGGTTTCCATCAAATTGCAAACGGAACCACCTACATGACAATTAATCTAACTTGACATTTCCATGTCACTTAGTTTTTCTCTTGGTTGCCACATCAGAAAACATTTTTCCTTTCTTAAATTTGCATTAGGGCTCATTCTTTATTTTGTTTTCAACCATTACAGTTTGAAGCAATACTAATAGGTAGGGAAGGAAGATGATCCTTCTAAAGCTTCAAGCATTAGGAGCAAGGCCTGAAAGCTTTGTAGATGTGGTGAAGAGGCAACATTTAAAACTTCATGGACTGTTGAGAATCTTGGTAATGATTTTATGGTTGCTACAAAGGAAATCTTGGCTGCAACTTTTTTGCTTGGCACATCCCTGATATTTTTGATCGTGAGGAAAAAGTAATCAGTGGTTTGCTTAGGAAAGTTGATGTGCTGAAAGATAGGGAAAAATGCTGTGGTTTGCCTTGGGCTTTTCTATTTTTATGGCTATCATGCTTAGGTTTATTTTGTTGAAAGCTATTGAGTAGAGGGTTTCAATGGTAAATGCTATAATGGTTTAGGAATTTTAGTCATATTTGGGTAATTTAGAACTAGGATTTTGGGATATTTTGCATTTGGAAGTAACTATTTTGCCTTTGCTTATGAGTTGGGATATTTTGTATTGCTTTGTAGATGAGCACAACTAATGTAATATTATGCACTGAATGTTGATAAGAACCATTTAATATAACCACATTTAGTTTTGTGTATTTATTGTTCTTAAATTAGTTTATTTACTGGTTTATTTATTTTTGTGTTTTTTGGTTTAGTTTGTAATTGTTTTTTCTAGTGTAGTTTGAATTTGTTTTGTGTTCTTCCTATAATCGGATGGTTTGTTATATTATGAATAAACAAAACCAAATATGGCAAAGATAGGATAGATGCTCTGTTATACGATTTTCTTGCAAGAAAAATTTAAAATGGTTTCTAAAATACTTAAGTAACTCACAAACTAAGATTATGACACTACAAAAAAATTACATTTTAGCGATCGAAAAATTCGATCGCTAAAAGTTGAATTTCGATCGCAGAAAATCTTTGCGATCGAACAGCGACCGAAACTCAAGAGTGGCTAAAACCTTAGTCCCAAGATAACCAGCGACCGAAGAAGTTCAATCGCTGAGATTAGCGATCGAATTAGCCACCACATATTTTGGTGACTAAGATTATGGAAGTTCGATCGCAGTTTAAATTTTTGCTACCAAATATTTTGATCGTTGTTTCGGTAGCTACAATTTTACGGCCAAACGCAGCGGTCGCTGGTTAGTTTTTTGTGACTGAATTTCAATCTCTATTTTGGTTGCAAAAAGGCACAATAACTTTGCGGCCAAACCATTCGGTCACTGATTCTGCGTTTAATTTTTTGCGATCGAATTTTACGGTGGCTATTTCGATTGCAAAATGGTAAAGGCTGGAAAAAAAATTGTTAAGGCATTCAGCCAATGAATAGCTTTTGCTGTCATTTTCTTAGGTACCTGATTGACACATAAATTCAGTCAATGAATAGCTTTTACAGTCTTTTTTTTAGTACCTGATTGTCACATAACAATGCTAC
>JANHAO010003341.1:0-26343 GCA_026873985.1 Saraca asoca
TTTCTTTATTTTTGAAGATAAAAAAAATATATTTAATATTATTTACAACTTTGTCATTAATGAAAATAGGTATTTTTCTTATTTTGAAAAAAATCTGAAAATAGTTATATACAAAAACAAGGAAAAACACCATTTTATTGTTTCCTGAAAACTATTTTTTAGTTACAGTTTTAAAAAATAATTTTTGAAAAATAGTTTTTAAAAACAGACTGTCAAACAGATTTTTTTATTTTTGTAAAACAGAAAAATAAAAAAATTATTTTTAAAAATAAAAAAACTATTTTCCAAACAGGCCATGTTTTTGGCCTTTTTAGGTGAAGGTTACTAGAATTTCATACAAGTCCTTAGAAAATTTCATATTAACAAGCACAACCCCTAATTATTTCTTGCCTTGGGGTTTTCCAAAAAACTTATTTTTTTTTGTTAAACTTACATTATTACTCTATATTATTTTATTCAATTTATAATTAAATTCTTATAATTGAAAAATTTTAAAAATTAAATCTTTTTATTTATTTTTTACTTTTAATTAAATACTTTATCACTGTTTTATTAATAACCTACACATGTAAATAATACCTTGTTGTTAACATGACTTGATGGTTGGTGATGTGAAGTTTTCACATTATCTTTTTATTTAGGTAATAAATAATAAAAGAAAATTAGACAATTTACAAAGGTGCTCCAATATTGGTATTGAAGTGTGCAAATTTCTAATTCTCATTATTTATAGTTCATTTTTCATAAATTTAGTCATTATATCAATAAGTTATACTTCTTAAACCAATATGTATGTATATAGTGATAGTAAAAGTTACAAGATACTTAACATACAAACATTCTAGGTTCAAATATAGGATTCTAAAAGGGAAAAAAATTTTAAAGATAATATCAGATATCAGTATACAACTAAGGAGATGTTTCATTGGGGAATATCAAAGGGTAGGCAACAAAAAAAAATTAATTCTTTTACTAAATGTTTAGTTTACATGTAGTAGAATTTATTATCGTTACTTAACCTTAATGAATTTTCCTTGTTAAAATCATTCTCTTACCTAAGATATCAGCTTACGTTACCTTTTGGAAATAAAAAAGAATAATTCCCTTTCTCTTTCCTTCTCTTATCCTATGAAACTCCTATCACCACCTATAACAATTAACTACCACCTACAACTACTCACCATCACCTTTTGTCATTGACCATCATCCAATGCCCACCACCACTTATGATACCCCAAATTTTTTTCAAAATTTATTTTGATAATAAAATGGCTTTTTGAAAAAAAAATCCAAAAAGAGTGAATTTGAAATTTCTAAGAATTTCAAAATTATAATTTAGGGCCATGATGAGTTCGCACACATTAGAAATAGATTATATGAATTTTAAAAATTTTCAAAAAACTAAAGTTTTTATTACGGATGCCCAAAAAATTAAATTTGTGTTTTTAGAATTTAATTTTCAGAAAACTTTGAAAAGATTGAAATTAGGGATACAAGTATTTGGTGAGGGTAAAAGTATAGTTATTACAAAGATAATTAATTTAATTAATTTGTAATAAAGTTTCATAGCCACCGGCTATCAGTGAGTTCGTCAAATTTGGACTTGAAATTTAGAAGATAAGAAAGTTTATTAACAAGGAAAAGTCAAAGACTTAAGTTAACTTTTTCTTTTCCTAATTTGCCCCTCCTTAGTCGGTTACCTTTTCCTTTTCTTTAGCCTTACCCAATTACTATATGCAACATTTCATCTTTTTCAACAAGCAAAGCTTCTCTCTTTATAACTCTTTTTTCTCTCTTTAGGTAAGTCTTTATTCTTCCATGTTATTTTCTCTTACTTTTATAGTTGATTCCCTTCTTCTTCCTCTTCAAATGGATACCAAGACCTTGTTAATTCATGGAGAACTACTTGAGTTATGAATTTTTTAAATTCACAGTCACTATTTATGTCACTATTTAACCCTTAAATTAACTTGATTTTTCTGGTGTTTTGAAACTTGAATATGTTAGATGTTATTTGTTTCGTTGCATTAAAACCAAAATCTAATAGTATATGATTGATTGATGAAAGGCAAACCATGAGGTTGAATGGATTTGAGGATATAATGATTACTTTTTTATTAGAATAGTTGAGTTACATGCATGTTTATGCTCTTAAAACATGCTGAGTTAAGATCTTATAGTATAAAGTTGAATTAGAAGTTGTTTCCTCTATTTTTCTGTTATTTTCCTACAAATTCTTACTTGTGCGAGTTGAATCACAACTTTTTAAAACTAAACTCTGTGATCATGCTTGCAGAAATCCAATAATTTTACTCTTACAATCCAAATTGAAATTTAAACTAGATTTGTACGATTTGAATCCATCTTTCCTACCTTGTTCTTCGATCCTGATAGCAATTCTAATCGTGTTTGTAGTTGGACTTCCTAAATGGTTACACATTTTGGCGAGCAAACTCGCATTTTTAACTGATTTCCATTGAGTCGAATCAAACCTTTCATACTGGAACTCCTTGATTCTACTCACGATTCTACTCGAATTTCTTTATCGATCATGCTCACGATTCTAATCACACTTCCAAAACTTTATACACTTTTTAGTTCGAATTTCCTTCTCTTTAAGACATTTCTTATTTTCCCTAGATTTAAACTCATATAAAATATAATCAAATCACACATAATAGGTAAGAAATCCTAAATGAGTAACTTTTAAACTAGTATTAATCAATTTAACAATTGTTATACATAAAAGCTATAGTACCAATGTGAATAATCATCATGATAGTGCAACAAAGAATGTGTGGTTATGATGGAAGTCACATGTGAATTAGTCAACTAATTGTCTATTTGTTAAAATTATAGAAATAATTTTGATACATGTTATGTTAATGCAACAAAGAATATGTAAGATGGAATGTGGTCTATGTGATCAAAACTATGATTAAATACAAATGTTGCGATACAACTAATATGAGTAAGAATATTGTTAAGTTGAGAACCCCTCATAAGATGATATGTGATACATAATAAAGATGATATGTGATATATGTAATATGAGTTATAATTCATGTTATGCAATAATGAAATGTGAATGATGAATATCATGATCTTGTGATAGAATGTGTGATTGTGATGGTAATGGAAAACGAATCATGTGGTATGATTATGAGGAGAAATGATACTATTAAAATGCTTGAAAATTCCCTATTAGATATGGAATGATAAATGATTAGAATAAGATGTGTCGATGGGATAAGATGAGATATTTGAACTGGATCTCGGATATTCCAATATGGCAAGTGGTATTAGGTGGGTGTTTGGAGGGAAATGGAAGAGTTTGTGCAATATAAGGCTGATATGAAGTAACAAAAAGGATTTTGAATATCTTGATTTTTATCATCTATTTACTCTTTTCCTTGAATTGTGAATTTGTGAAATGAAAAACTACAACATAATGTTATGGTTTGAAAATATGTGAAAGATGATGAGGATGGCTTAAGGCCACCTGATTTTATGGTTCTTGATAATGTGTCAATAATAATGTGATGTGATATCACTCAAAGATTAGTTCTCTGGGTCTTTATACTAACTCTAGCGTGAAACATGAGTAATGTGGCTAGGATATTTATTTATGTGCATTATGTATTGTTATAAAATTCATAAGTTAGGTACGAATTTATCTAATTGAACTTCAGACTCACTCTTCTGTGGATTATTTTTCAGATTCTCTTGAGTTTGCTATTAACCCACCTTTAGAAAAGTAAGAATGAGTAATGATCTAATAGAGGTCACTGCTAATATATTTCCCACCACAATAAACAGTCTGATAGGCTTGTGCATTTTGTGAAGCTGCTGGGCACCCTTGAATATTATTATTCAATGGGCAATGTCTGTGTGTAATACATAAGCCTATTATATCAACACGTCTTCTTTGCCATAATTTATGACTCTCAAACAAATTAAAATAACTTGAATAAATTGGTTTAGGTGTGAGTATTAATGAATGACGGAACCAGATTAAAAATTGGTGATTATCAACTTGGGAAATTGATATTCATGCTGCTTATAGCCAGGAAAATTGGATTATGACACCACCACCACCATTGACAATCATTCACTACCATATTCTACCATTGACCACCGCTTACCACTATTATGACCATTGACCATGACTCACTACCATCTTCCGTTATTGATCACCATTCACCACTACCACTATTGACCACCATCCACCACCTCTTTGCATCATTCACCATCACTTACCACCACTACCACCATTGGCTAGTACCCAATGTTTCCTTCCAACATTGACTATTGCCCATCATCCACCTTCCACCACTTTTCACTACCACCCACACCACCACCATTACCACTACCCACCACCACCATTGACCATTACTCACCACCTTTTGCCTTCTATTGCTAACCACTGCCTATCACCCATATTTTGTTGTTGACCACTACCTACCTATACCACCATTATTGACCGCCACTTACCACTACCACCTTCTGCCATTAACTATTACTCACCACTATATTTTGCTATTGACCATCATTAACCACTATCCACCACTACTTATTGTTGTTGATCATTGTCCACCACAATTACTATCTACCCTTACCTACCAACTGCCATCACTTATCATGGTTAATCATCGCCCAACACCTCTATCATCATTAACCATCGTCTACCACTATTTAACTTCATTAACCACCATCCATTGTTATTGACCACTACTTAACTAAATAGCAAGAAAATGAATCATAAACAATATGATTCTATTCCCCTGCTTAACCAAATGAATTAAAAAATAACTCTTATCATTACCTTTACTCCTCTTTATTTGATTCCATTCTCTTTCTATTTTTAGATGTTAAACCAAATGTCCTTAAAAGTTTTGGCACCACACTCTCATGTTATATGTTGATAAAAAAAGTATAAAAATAAGGAAAAAATGGATTTAACAATGTTGCCAAATAAGTATACATCAATAATTTTGTTGAAAAGTCTTCTTAGAAGTTCATTCATCTTGGAATACAATTTTCCTTAACTTTAGCTATCATTATTGTTGGGGAGTTCATTCTCCCTGCCCTATAACTCAAGTTAAACAAGGACTTAAAAAAAAAACCTCTCTAGAACCCTTCCCATGCTACTCTCAAGGACAATAGTTGTTCACCATCAAACGCTGTGGCAATGACTATTTGCCAACCCCAGCCCAATAGACAACTACTTTCTTCTTTAATTTTGCTCTATGGTAGACAATTAAGGATCAGAGTCAGTGCTTCTTCTTGTAGGTAGATTCCAAAGGGTTTAACGGTGATTCGACAAAGAGGTAGGTGTTTAGTTTTATGATGGTCCTTCAAATAAATTAATAAATTTAGTTTCTTTGTTGAGGCTGGTTAGTATTTGATTCATGTCTTATCTTCAAATTTAGGAACATATTGGCATAGATTACCAAGTGCCAACCCACAAACCTATAAACTCTTGACTTATATGCAAATAAATCTTAAATAAAATTCAACTAAAATATTTGTAATATGCATACTTTAAAACCAAATCCAAAATCAAATGCAATGCAATGCAGAAATGAGAATGAAATTTGAAACAAAATGTTTTCAAAAAAATAAAACTTAACTCATAACATGATAAGATTGGCCTGATTGATTGCTAGTTTTCTCTACTATATTTTATTTGCATATTGAATCATGTCTCCTACCCTTAATGAGTAGGAGTAGGCCTTGCTTGATCAAGATCCTTTGGAAACTAAGCCTTTGAAATGGTAGTACAACCTAAGTACTTAGTGAAGTGAGGGTTTCTACCCTTTTTTAATTGAAAACCATTTAGGTCATAAGAACAAATATAACATGTATTTATATATGTGTGTGTGTGTGTGTGTGCACAAGCACATGCAAAGTTTCTTTATCAATTTTTCTTATTTTCTTGTCTTGAATGATCATGCAAACTTTATAATCACATTAAGTCAGAAATCATCATAGAGTTATCAACAAGGGTATTTTGGTACTATCAAGAAATGCTATAAAAATACATTAGCTGTGGAACCATCTAGTTACCTAGATGTTATGATGAGCTATGCCCACCTTAATATGTTAGGACGTAGGAATCTCAAGTTACCTTTTATGTACATATACTTATAACTTGATCTAACTAACTCTATAAGGTAAACCAAATTATACTAGCAATGGTAGGTCAATAAAAGGAAATCATACATTCCTAGTGATATACTTCATCTGAGTTGGATGCCTTTTATAATACATGCTTAACTTGTGCCTTCCAACACCATACCTTACCTAGTTAACTGTTCTTAGTAATTTTAAAGAAATCTTATTCAACTTCTAATGAATATAGGTTTTCCAAATCCCACTTGACTTGTTCTAGTTTGCAATTCATCCTTAGAAATTCTTTGATCTTTTTATTGTTATCTTATCCTTCTTAAACTTATAGATCTCTAATTATCCTATGTTTCTTATTTTAATTCTTAGTGAATAATTTGTTAAATTAATTATGAAAAGAATTAAATTTCTAAAATATCTTGTTAAAACTAAGTTCCAACTCTATGTCAAGCTATAAGTTAAGCCATCCCTTGTATACATATATAATTACAAATATACAAATATTCCTAGTAATTCTATTTTTAATTATTAGGCGTAAAGCATTTATCTAATTCTTTTTCTAATTTTTCCTAACAAGTAGAAAACACTTTTTTGGGCTAATTTTAGAAAATATGTTTTTATAAATAAAACCAAGATAGAATAGTAGAAAACCCCACTTATCTTGAGAAGAGAAAATTCTCCTAAGCCTAGCATTAGACCTTTTTCCTAGTTTTGACTTGACCTTTGACTGTTTAGGTAATAATAACAACAAAACAAAGAAGAAATCAAATCCTAATAAAATAAGAACTTAAGGAAATAATTTGACCTTTACATGTCAATAACCTTCTCTTAGGTTTACACCCTTAAAGAGTGTAAACTAGAATCCTTTTCTGTTAAGCAAAGCTCTTTAGTAGCTGCTCAAATGTAAATAAGAGTTATGAAAAATGTCACCGGGGCTACTTTTTATATGAACTCACTGAAGTAGTCAATTGATTGTATGAGATTATATCGACTAGTTGAATCGATTCTCAAGGCCTTTTTTGGCCTGAAAGCTTTGGCCAACTTGTCAAGTGAAACCAGTCCAATCCAAGTTTTGAGTTCTAATTTAAGCCTAAGCTCAATTCTATATATTTTGACCCATTCGGGTTCTATCTAACCTTAGAGGTATTACAAGTTTGAATTTGGCCTAAAGCAGTAGGATCAATTCAAACTTGCTTTGTATAACTACAATATTTTTTGTTATGTGTGTTTTGCTCCTAGATAATTGTTGTGGTGAAACTCACTCTGCTTTGGAGGAGGATCTTTATAATTGCAAAATTTTATTCAAATAGTAAATCAACTTAGACTAACCATGTTATACTACGATATTGTTTGTCTTATGTGTTTAGCTTCTAGATAATTATCGTGGTGTAACTTATTGAGATTTAGAGAAGGATATCTATTTTGTTTAAATCAAGTTCTTAATTAACATCATTTTAAAATATAGTATTTGAACCTTGGTTTCTAACATAGTTGATGGTAAGAATAACTTAGGGTTAAAGAAAGGATTCTTGGCCAAAAATGGGCATTATGCAATTGAGGAGCAAAACTATATTCATAAAGAACAAATTAGGAAGAAAATTTGTCTTTCTCCTAGTTTAAATGAAGACTATGATGTAATGCTAATTGAGGAAGATTACCAATATTCTTCCACTAATGATTTGGATAAAGTTGAATGATTGTGAAGAGAAAAATAATTGAAGCAACCCTGTCATTTAGAATCTATTAAGGGTTCAAACTTGGATATGGTAGAGGTTTAGTCAAGTTTGCTGTTTAATTGGAGAAGTTTGATAAATTTGCTTTGATGCATTGGGTCAATTTACATCTAATATTATTGAACAATTTTCATTAGAAGATTTGTTCATAAATGTTCTAACTATAGTTGTTATGGACAAGTATCAGGACAAGATGATTACAAAATCAAAACTCATTAGAAGTAATGTTGCAGTTAAAAAAGGAAGTCATTTGGAAGCTCTTAATCAAAATTTAGTCTCCAAAGTTAATGTCCTACAAAACAATACTAATTAGTTGAATGTCTAACTCAAGCATTTGCAAAATCAAAATTCAACATTGGAAAAATAAATTAAGGAGTTAAATCAACAAGGATAGAATAATTTCAATGCAAGTTAGTGTAATTTCATTGGAAACAATTTGAAAAAATTGATCTGTGCTCAAAGGTTTGGGGGTTTTATCTCCTCTGATGCTAGACATCCTATCTTAGTACTATTTAAAAATGAAAAATTTTGAAAGCATGTTCAAACTATGGTCACTTTGGTCATGTTGCAACATGTTGTGCCAAACCTCAAACTATTAGAGTCTTTTCTCCTCATCCACTTTGTCCTTTTTATTTTCAAAGTCCTCCAAGACTCATTTTTTTTTGTAAGTGGATAAACCAGTTATGTGATAGTCTAATGTTCTTAAAGGTTTCACCACTAACCACGATCCAACCAACTTTTTTTTAGTCATAGTCATCTATCTCAGCAAAGAATATTTTTCATCAATATCAATTAGGATTAAGATTAAGTGCTTATATACCTAATTTTATTGCTAAAGGAACTCTATTTTCATCAATACTTGTCATAAAGAGGTACAAACTTATGAACTACTCTAAAAAATTTCAAAAGGCTTTGGCACCTTGCAAGATAAAGCGTAAAATTTCATGTAACAGAAAGGAAATTCATCAAAATCTTCTAAGAAATGATGATTTGGATTTGCTTTCTAACTCTTTATTTGATTAGCAATAAGGAGGCACACCATAGCATTTCACTCTTATTAAAGGAAAGAGGCATACTATAAAGTTCAAGAATTATAGTTAACCTTTAGGATATATAAGTTTAGTTTGCAATTAATTTCATTTGTAAGATTCTAATTTATCTAATATGACATAGATTAGATATGTTGAGAGTATGTTTCTTGTATATTTTATCTTGTTTGTATCCTTGACTCTATCATTGTTTTTAGAGTAACAAAAAAAGTCAATTAAGGAATAATTTTCATTACATCAATTAAGGGAAGGTCATTTGGAAAATGTTTTGTATCACATTGTGTGACATTCTTTAGCTATTTTGAAGACTTTTGCCCAACGTAATTACAAAAACAATTATATCAAGATAAAATGTTTAGTTTTGAATTTTTTCTTGCCATAAAGATTATATCAATAGTATCAGATATTAGTATTTATGAAGAAAAAAATCATGAAGTGTCATGTGTTGAAAAGAAATAAAAAAGTATAAATTTCTATTTTATGAAAAAAAATTATAGATCCATTAGTTTCCATATTTATTTCTATTTTCTTGTCCCCATGCACATGTCTAAAATGAATAAAAACTATGTGCTTACTGGATATGAGAGAAACTAAAATCCTTAAATCATATTGATTATTAATTCTCAATTAAATGCTCAAATAGATGCCAAAGGATAAAAAAAAATTATCTCAAAAAATTGTCTTCAGTTTCCTTAGTTATGATCTCCCTTTCCAAGTCCACTTTTCATCAAATTTAAAGAAGTTTAAACTAATTTAGCAAGTTAGAATCTCAAACAAATCATTTAAAAAATAAGATGGAAAAAACATAAAATCTTACAAATCCTCACCTTAGGAAACTCCAAAGTCAAAGCTCATAGCATTAAGACCCTCTTCCCAATTGAAAACTATGTGGCAAAATCTGAATTCTTCCTTTCTTTATCTTTTTCCTTTCTATGTTAAACTAATGGCTTAAAAATCTTAACAGCTATTAAAACCATCAAAATTTAATATATGAACTATCCTAATTTTATAGGAGGGCGAGTCCTATTTGGACCCAAGAAATTAAATGACTAATCTGAGTACTAATCAGAACAATGGGTTTTGTTATCTAAAACAGAATTCAAAAATAAAATTTCAAAAAACCCTTAACAATCAATCAAAATTTGAATTTTGAAAAAAAGAAATTCAATTGAGAAATATTCAATCCAAGAGAGAGTCATGCATTCAATTGTCAAATTAATGCCAGACATGAAATATATTATCTCATCTTTGATTGCATAGCCAAAAATTAGTTTAAGCCTAACTTGACTCAAGTATAGTACCCCAGTCAAATTAACAATAGCATTAAGAATAGGAGGAAGCTAAGACTAGATAACAATCATACACTAATGCATAATCATTTAATTCATTCTACGTTTCCCTTGGATGTTGAACAATTATACACCATCACATAATCATTACATCTAATTACTATTTCTCTAAACTTTCATAACAATTATAAATTATAAAGTTTGAGCTAACAAATAATCACAACAAACAATTAACTAATAAGCTCTATTAGGTGATCATCCTGTGCAATTAGAACAGAGAAACAATAGCTAACCAAATTGAGAATAAATCAACAATACAAATCAGGTCTTATGATCACGATTAAATCAAAGCGAAATTTCCCTTAAATTTAAATAAGAGTTTAGTTACTCATTATAAAAAAATTAAAAATGAAAATAAAAGAAAGGAAACAACCTAAAAGAAGTTAGTTTTCTTGTCCTATGGGAGCTTCTCCCTTTTTATAAAGTTAAAGAAATAAAAAGAATCCCATTCCAAGTGTTTCAACTAGATTTTCCTATTAACTCTTTTCTTCTCTACTTGGGCTAGTGAATTAGGCTGGATAAGGGTACAATTAGACTTTAGTATCTTATGAAACTTGTAGTCCTACTTCTTAGCAATCCAATGGCCCCCATAACTTGCTCAAAATGAAGGTGTCCAACCCAATTTATAAGTCAAAACCTGAAACAAAGTTAGTAAAATAGACCAATCCATAATAGATTTTACCTTTCAATTTCACAACCCTATAACTCCTTCAAAATGGCATAGTTTCACCTTGATCCCTCATGAAAATTGTAAATGTAGATTTTGTTTATCCAGTGGGCTTAGGTTTGCAACATTTGAAAGATTAGAGCTCAAGATATAATAAAAATACCATAATTGGTTTAGGATCAGTAGGTTAGCATTTGCTTTGAATTTTAGGTTAATTTTGATCCACAAAAATCTAAACTAGGCTTAAGACTCTATGTAAAATTTGTAGGGATTTTTTTTTACTTTATAATGATATAAGAATCAGTCCAATCAGAGCTCTAAAACTCTAATTACAACTAAAAGTCTAAAATAATATCAATTACAAGTACTCTAATTTGCACATAATCATGAAAAAAATACTAAATATAGAGGAGGTACAAAATATGTAAATATTACACTCATCAAATTTTCTCTCACTTAGCTCTTGTATATTCTTAGGCAAAACATAAAACTTTAACTCAAAATAAAATTGAAACATTAACTCTTCAACATTGATAAGATTACAAAACTATAAGTAAGAAAACAACACAAATTCTTAGGAGACATAGCACATCATGAAGCAATACTCTTGAGAACTCAAAACTAAAAATCAATCAGCATAGTAATTTCATTCAGAAGGTAGCAAACCAAATTGGTAAACCTTCACAAAATAAGCTCTCTAACTCTTTTAATGCCTACGGAAAGTGTCTCACTCAAATTCATACTATGAAAATGTACTACCAGAAACTTACTTATTATTTAATTTTCACTACAAAATTACATGCACAACACAAATTAAAAAGTCTTTTCAAGGGTTATAATTAAGGCATAAATTCAAATAAACAAATAAAGCAATGAAAACCAAAATTTAACATCACAAATTTTAATATTAATTAACTTTTCTTTTTCTCTTTGCCTTTTTTCACTCACTTTTTCAAATTATTTTTCTTTTTCTTTTCAAATTATTTTCTTTTGATCTCTTTCTTTTTGAACTTTTTTTCTTTCATTTGTTTTTTCTTTTTCATTTTTCTTGACCATTTTAATGATCATATTTGCCTTTTCAATAGACAATTAACATACTTTTACACTTGTTCAATAATCTATCCTACTAATCAATCAAATGCTCTGCTATTCTTTAAGGTTAGGTAAAGACATTAAAGGTTTGGGCTTGTTAATAAGCTATACAAAAAGAAAAAGGAACCAGTTAGGCTTAAAGGGGCTCATCAATGGTAAATTTTAAGGATGACAAATTAAGCAAAAGTAGCTTAATCAAAAAATGCCTTAATTATATTCATACAAGCATGTACCAATATAATATCAAAAAAAGTCAAAGAAAGATCTAGAGAAACAAATCCATGGAAGAATGTTACACATAAGAAAGGACAACAAACTAATATACATGTTTAGTTCATAAGCTTAAAACCTCATAAGTGAAATGTCTACCAATTTCAATCTACTAACCTTCCAAAAATCGATCAAAAACTAATTGATTATAAGACTCAAGATGCAAGACTGTTTGTTTAATCATGCTATGCAACTTTCAAATTCTATAGATTCCTACTCATGGCATAAATAAACTCAACATTATTGAAAAACACCTAAATAAACAAAATAAACATAATTTTTTTAAAAAAACAATACAAAGACAACAATACTAATTATTAAAATTTGAAAAACATCATAAAGTTTCCCCCCACACTTAAATTTCACATTGTCCTTAAGGTAAAGTACAAAATTATTAACAAATTATAAACATATAATTTAAAAAAATAGGAAAAAAAGAGCAAATTACTTGGGTTGCCTCCTAAGAAGTGCCTTTGTTTAATGCCATAGGCTTAATGGGGCATTGTTTCTTCTCAACCAAGATCATTTGAGTAAATTGGTTCCTCTAGTTGAACTTTCTTTATTGTATCCTCTTAGAAACCTTTAAACAATGGCTTGAGCTTATGCCTACTGACCTTGAGCACTTTGTTAGCTGCTAAGTTTTTTTATCTTAACTAAACTATAAGGAAACATATTAGTAACAATAAAGGGTCTACTCTAATGAGAATGTAACTTATCAGGAATAAACTAAAGTCTTGAATTGTAAAGTTGAACTTTTTACCCAATTTGGAATTGCTTTTTAGCAATCATATTATCATGAAACACCTTGATTTTTTCCTTGTATATGTATAAGTTGTCATAAGCTTCAAGCCGAATCTTCTCTAATTCTTGCAACTTCTATATTTATATTACAACTCCTCATTGCCCAATTAACCTTGTGTTGTAACTCTATAGGAAGTGACATATTGTGCCAAAAAGTCAGCTTTTAAGGAGACATCCCAATATATGTCTTGTATACTATTTTATAGGCCCATAATGGATTATTAAGTCTAAAGCTCTAATTCTTCCTACTATACTTCACTTAAGGTAGCAACTTGGTGGGGCAAGGTGGTATATCCAGTTTCCTAAGTTCATGAATTCTTGGAATTAGAGGTAATGACTACAACTCTTCAACTTTAGAACTCATCTCCAATTGCATCAATCATCAGCTAATTGTTGCTTCTAATTCATCCATGCATTCAATTCAAATACATACTACACTAAGAGATCAATAATATCACTAAAAAACATGGAATAATCATCAACATGACACTTCATGGCTTCAAAGATGTTAAATTTGACAATTTCACCATCAAATTTCATGGTGAGAGTGCCATCATAGACATCAATTTTTATCCTTATTTTTAGGAAATGTCTTTGTAGAATGATAGAAGCTAGATTAGTTTAAGCACTAACTGTCATGTTTAAAATGTAAAAATTTGCTAGAAAGATCAAACCATTCACTTATGCCAAAATATCCTTAACAACTCGTTCAGGATAAGCATTTGACATATTTGCTAATTGTATAATAACATCAATTTCTTTAAGAGGTCCTAACTTCAAAGATGCATAAATAGAATAAGACATAACATTTATAAATGCAATTAAGTCTAGTATGGCATGTTCAAAGTGAGTTTTACCAATTACATATAAGATTGTGAAGGTACCTGGATCCTTGCATTTTCTAGGTAATTTCCTTTAAATGACAACATATACATTTTCCCCCATACTTATTTTCTCATTACGTTTTAATTTCCTTTTGGTGGTGCATAGCTCATTAAAAACCTTTGCATACCTTGAAATTTATTTGATCACATCAAGTAAGGGAATATTGAAAAATACTACTAAATAATGTAATTTGGCAAAATAGGTTAGGTTCATGTTAAAGCATAGATCTTGGTTAGCATATCAAAATTTTCAAAATTAGCAAGTTTCATCCTCGAATTCACCAAAATTTTTGTCTCCAAACTTTACTAAACAAACATAAAAACTTATAAAACTAGGTAAAATAAGGGTGAAAGCATTGAAAATAAGTAAAATTAAAAACCTAAATCCTAAATTCAATAATCCTAAATCTAAATCTAAATATAAATCTTAATCTTACTAAAGACATAAAAATCAATCAACCAATTCCTAGTAACAATGCAAAAATCACGAAGGTTATCAAAACTATCAAAATTTAATATACTAAATAACCCTCATTTTGTAGGGTGAGTTTAGGTCGAACCCAAGAAATTGAATGACTAATCTAAGTGATAATTGGAATATGTGATTTCATTATCTAAGACAAAATTCAAAAATAGAATTTCAAGAGTAACATAACAATCAAATAGAATTTAAATTGTAAAAAGGAAAATTAAATTAGGAAATTTTCAATCTACAAGTTTCATGCATCCAATTCTTGGATTAATTTAAGATATAAAATGTATTATCCCTTCTTTAATTACTTAGCCAAGAATTAATTTAAGCCAAGTATCCAAATTAAATCTTATTACTAATTGACTTGAGCCTAACACCCCAATCAAATTAATAATAACATCAAGAATAAAAAGATGCTAAAATTGGATAACAATCATTCACCATCACATAATCATTTAATTCATTCTATGTTTCCTTTGGGTGTTGAACAATCATACATCAGCATATAATCATAACACCTAATTGTTATTTCACTAAACTATCATGACAATTATAGATTGTGAAGTTTAAACTAGCAAATAATCACAATAACTAATCAACTAATAGGTCATATTAGTTAATCATCCTATGCAATTAAAACAAAGAAACAATAGGAAACCAAATTTGGAATAAATCAATAATACAAATCAAGTCTTACAATCATAATTAAATTGAAGTAGAATTTCTCTTAAATTGAAAGAAAAGTTTAGCTACTCACTACAAGAGAATTGAAAATAAAAATTGTTAAATTCTTTGCACCCATGAAAATTTATTTGAACCCAGATTTATGAGGAAAATTTATGGGACTCCTAATTCATGTATATAGGATAATAGTCTCTATACGTGTACATGACTAAGGTCTTTATTCATATATGTAAATTAAATAACTCAATAAATGTATATAGAATGTCTATATTCATGTATAAGGAGACATTCCTATTAATAAGTCTTAATTAATGAGGGTATTAATCAAAGGGTCATTTATAAGCCCTATATAAAAAAATTTGAATTCTTCCCAGGAATTATCAATTGAAAAAAGAATCAACATCTCAAGATAGAGTTTAAAGATCTTTAATAAGATATTTAGATTGAAAGATTCAATTGTCTTCCTTAATGGTAGACTTCTCAATTCATGACCTAACTCTATTAGGAATAATCCCCAACACTTCCTCCAAATAAGTGTAAATAGTTTCTATCTATTTAATTTTACATTGGTATTAGAGCCATACATGCTAGAGTTTATGCAACATATTATGAAAGTTTTTTTTTGGAAAAACTACTTTTATTATCTTAGTATCATTCGTATAATGTTGAACATATATACACTTTTTATAGCATGGTTATGCTAAAAGCTTTTTTAATATATATATATATATATGTTACATAGTTTTGTGTTCATATATTTAAAAAGGCTTAGAAGTATCCTTTTTTTTATGTTCATATTTTAGTTGGATATGATTGCCTCTAAAAGTATTACTACTGAGCTTAACCAAGGAGATAAACTAAATGAAAAAAAAATTATGAGATTTGACATAGAAAATTTAATATCTCTTTAAAAAGTAAGGCATGCTGGAAAATATCACATAACTTTGAAAAGCCTGAAAAAAGTAACACTGCTTAGATTAAAAGACATTTTGAAGCTTATTAGAGTTTTAAGAAAAAGGATCATGTCACTCACATTTTAATGTTAAGTAGCATGAGAAACAACATAATGCTACATTTTGAGTAGCATCGTAATGTTGTAGCAATTTTAAATGCTATGAAACTCAAATTTGGAGTAACTTCTACTATCAAATTGCAACAAATCTTTTTAAAATTTGATAGTTATAAGAAATGCCTAGATCATTCAATTGGGCAACAGCTTATAAGCATAACAAATATGACAAGTAAGTTAAGTACTACAGGCTATCAATTGACTGATGAGCAATAAGTGTAGGTTATCATTTGGTCTTTACCAAATAAGTCATAGGAGCATATGAAAATAAATCTCACCCACATTGATAGCATAAAATCTTTTAATGATATTTCCAAACACTTGAAGCTAGAAGAATACCATCTTTAAGTTGAAAAGCCACCAAATAAGTCTTTGATAGTAAAAGCAAGTCCTATTAACTTTAAGCACAAAAGATGCAATGGTAGAGGACCTAAATAGAAAGGCAATGATAAGCCACCTACAAAAAAGGGTAGAAAGAAGAATAACCAACACAAAATGGGTAAGCAAGATGGAAAAAATGACAAGTTGAAAATGGCTTGTTATAATTATGGAAAGTTAGGACATTTTGCTCGTGAATGCATTAAGCCAATGGTATATCTTTCATTTGATTCCTTAATAAATGTTATTAATTCTTGATGATGCTTGAAACAATTTCCTTTTAGACAATATACTTAACAGCCACATAACATATAACAAGGGATCAAATAGTATTTATGAAATTTCAACGAATTCCAGTGGTAAGTACAAAGATTTACATGAGGAATAATTCTAATGTTGAGGTCATTGGGATTAATACCCATAAGTTGATAATGCTAAGAGGTCAAAATTTATTACTCAATGATGTTTTATATGCTCTTGATGTCTGGTAAATTTAGTCTCCATTCTAATACTTTTAAGTTAGGCTTTAAAATTGAGTTTACTGATAGTTGTTTAAAACTTTATTCATGAACTATTTATTATGGTTGTGGTTTTTTATCTGATAGTTTATGGTTATAGATATTATTTCCATTTCTAATAATAATGGTTACTCTTTTGTTACTTTTAATTTGTGCAATGATTTTATTCTCTGGTATGCTAGGCTAAGACATATTGGACAAGATAGAATTAATTGTTTAGGTAGAGAATGCCTTATAGGTCCAATTGCCAAAATTGATTTACCTATATGTGAGCCTTGTTTGGCTGGCAAAGCAAAAAGAAAACCCTTTGCTAATGGCAAAAAAGTCATAATGCCTTTACAACTCATATATTCTAATATTTATGGTCTAGTGGATGTAAAGGTAAGGTATGATGCTTCCTATTTTATTACTTTTATAGATGACTACATGCTATAGTCATGTCTCTTTGCTTTCTCACAAGTCAGCAGCATTAAATTGCTTTAGACGTTATCTTAATTTAGTTGAGAATTAATTAAAAAAAAAAGAATAAAAGCTTTAAGGACTAACCATGGCTACAAGTATCTATTAGATCAATTTAAGAAGTTGTGTGATAAAAATAGGATAGATAAACAATTAACTATGCTTAGAATTCCACAATAAAATGATGTTGAAGAAAGAAATAATAGAACTCTTTTGGACATGGTAAGTTCAATGATGGCACAAGCTAATTTGCCAATCTCTTTTTGAAGGGATGTATCATTGACTACAGCTTATATCCTTAATTAAGTGCCCATTAAATTAGTGACTTCTACGCCATATGAACTTTGAATTGGTGAAAAATCTTATTTATATAATTTGTGGCAAGGCTCAGCAGCTTATGTTCACATAACATCTCATAAACATGGAAAATTAAGGCCAAGAGGAAAGAAATATATTTTATTCGATATCCAGAAAATTTCAAAGGTCGTGTGTTTATTAAAGAAGATGATAATGAAAGTATGACAAAAATTGAGTCATTAGATACAACATTTTTAGAGGATAAATTTCTCACTGAAAGCGGAGTCACTACGGATTTTCAATTTTTTGTGACACCTAGACAAGTAAATAAGATCCAATATATACATCTTTCATCTCATTGAATAGGGAAAGTGATAATTCTTATCATATTAAGTCATCTTATAAAAATTTATAGGGTATGCAACCACATAGAAGTGTTCATGGGAGAATTTCTCACCATCACTTTGAAATTACTGAAGAAGAATTTTTTATAGCTTCACAAGAATTGGAAGACCATAGCTGAGTTCAAGAAGCTCTTTCTAATCCTCAAGCCAAAGAATAGATGAATGTTATAGAGAAGGAAATGGAGTCTATAAGTACCAATCATGTTTAGGACTTAGTTGATCTCTTACCTAGACAAAAAATAATTGGGAACAAATGGGTTCTTAAGATCAAAAGAAAGGTTAATGGATCAATTGATAAATATAAAACTCACTTAGTGGCTAAAGGCTATACCCAAAAAATAGAATTTAACTATAAGAACACCTTCTTTCCAATGGTTAGGTTTGCCTCAATTCGCTTTATTTTAGCTATTATTGCAAATTGGATTTGGAGATGTTAAGATCGCATTCCTAAATAGGGAATTAGAGGAAGAGATCTACATGGATAAACCTCAAGGATTTATAGCCAAGGGCCAAAAGTACAAAGATTGCAAGCTCAAAAGGTTCATTTATGGCTTAAAGCAAGCTTCTAAGCAATAACACAATAAGTTTCATAAATCCATCATGGAGGATAGATTTACCTTGCTTAAAGAAGACCTGTGTTTGTGTGAAGTGGTCTAAGGGTAGTTTTGTAATCCTAACACTATATGTGGATGATATTATGATAGTTAGGAATGACAAAATTTTATTTAAGGCTACAAAGAAGTGGCTTTCTTCAAATTTTGAAATAAAAAACATGGGTGAAGCTAGCTATGTTCTTAGTGTCAAAATAGTGCAGAATAGGTCTAAGACTAATTAGCTTATCTCAAGAAACCTATACTAACAAAATGCTAGAAAGATACCATATGCATAATTACAAGTTTGTTGATACACCCTGGAAGAAGGTTTGATCTTAAGTATACAATTAGGTCCAAAAACTACAAAGGAAAAAGACAAAATGGCAAAATTTTACTACCCTAGTGTTGCCGAAAGCTTAATGCAAGCAATGATGTATACTAAGCCATGCATTTGCTATATCATTGGATTGATTAGCTATTTTTAATCTAATCCTAAATTGGTACATTGGAAAGCAATCAAGATAAATTTTTTATACCTAAAGCAAACAATTGATTACATGTTATGCTACTAAGGCAAGGATTTATCCTTGATTAGTTACTATGATGTTAATTGGTCAAGTGACATGGATAAGCGTAAATCCACATCAGATTATGCTTTCTTGTTTAGAGATGGTGTAATATCTTGGACTAGCAAAAAACAATCTTGTGTGGCTTTGTCTACAATGAAGGCAGAATACATAGCTTATTCCTCTACAATACAAGAAGCTATTTGGTTAAGAAGATTTCTGCGTTATTTAGATGTTATGGTGCATTCTAAGGAACCAATAATAATCTATTATGATAATATGGCTACACAATTGCATGCCAGGGATTCAAAATATCACATAAAAATCAGACATATTCAAGTTAGATATCACTATGTTAGAGACATGGTAACAAAGAACAAAGTGATCTTGAAGTATATATTTCTACAAGTAAGATGGTGGCAGATCCACTTATTGAACCTATTTGTAGAGACTCATTTGTTGCACATGCGAAATCTCTTGGATTATGTAGATTGCAATTTCATTTCATGATTTGTTTAGATATTATGTTCTTAAATTAATAAATGGATTGTTTAGTTCTTTAGCATATTTATTTCTTTATTTGGATATATGTCAATAAGTAAAGATTAGCTCATTTACATCAGCAATTGCTTTTGACACCTTGAGAAGTAAGCAAAAATGAGACATGACAAAGCTTCAATGCTTAGGTAGCAAGTTTAGCTTAAAGTTTGCCCTGAATAAAGTTTAGGATAAGGTTTAACTATTCTAGTGTACCAACATGGATGATTTTTGACCATATCTATGAAGCTTATAATAATGCCAGGAGCAAATCTTTCCTGTACACTATTGATAACAAGAGAAAGAACTCAAGATTAGGCACATAAATAATGAATAGCTAAGACTTGTATAGTGTTTTAAGAGTTAGATATATACTTTGAAGTGACAAAGTACTCCACTATAGCATTCATTTCATATTGCATGTGCCAAGTAGTCATGTGGAAATAAGTGAATAAATCCTTGCTTCCTTATTGTATGAGTCCTAGAAATTTTAATTTACACCTTATGTGACTTTTGACTATGACATAATGTGAAAAGTTGATGTTGCTACTTTAGTAAAGGGACATTACTAGGAAAGCAATCATTTTAGATCTCAATGTTATAAGGGCAAAAGGAAGATGCATTTAAACTTACACATATCAGTGTATGCACCAGCATGCCAGTTATATCATCTTAGTAGGAGTTTTAGATGTAGTGGAGGATATATGTAATAATAAGATGGGATTTAGAATATTTTTTAGGGGATTAAGATATTCTTTATCTAGTGTAAACAAACAAGTTTAGGGTAGAACAACATATCTTGACATTTTTATTTGTGTTTTTATATAGTGTTGTCTTCATTCTAACTCAAGTATGTTTCTAGTCTGGAGCTTACAAATGTTGGTGTATGCAACAGTTGCATGACCCATTTGTCTATATCAACTAAGCTCTTAGAATAAAATAATGATATGGTTGGGCTCTTTATGGTTGAATGGAAGATTGTTGGATTCTTTGCAACCATGAAAATTTATTTCAACCCAAACTTATGAGGAAAATTTATAGGACTCCTAGTTCATGTACATAGAATAACAATCTCCATGCATATACATAGACTAATGTATTTATTCATATAGGGAGTAAACAACTCAATAAATGTACTTAGAATATTTACATTCATGTATAAGGACGCATCCCTATTAATAGGCCTTATTCATTATATATAAAGGGATCTGAATTCTCTCTAAAGATTATTAGTTAAAAAGAGATCAATATCTCAAGAAGAAGTTTACAGAGCTTTGATAAGATATCTGGATTGTGAGATTAAGTTATCTTCCCTAGTGGTAGACTTTCCGATTGGTACACATGACTTTAGTAGGAATAATCCCAGAGTCTTTGATCCAATGCTTTTGCTAAGTAAGTGTAAATAGTTTCTATATATTTAATTCTACAAGAATAAAAGAAAGAAAGAAAAAACTTGAAAGATGCTAGTGTACTTGCCCTATGAGAGCTCCTCTTTCTGTATAAATACTTAGGTTATTGAATTGGGTTGGATAACGGCATAATTAAACTTTGGTATCTTCATGTGAGTTTTAGCCCTACTTGTTAGCAATCCAATGGCCTAGAACTTTCTCAAAATGGAGGTTTCTAACCAAATTTATGAGTCAAAATTCAAAATAGGTTCTATAGAGCAAACCAACCACGTAATAGATTTTGCCTTTCAACTTTATAACCATATAGATCCTTCAAAACAACATATTTTCACCTTGAGCCCTTCATAAAAGTTGTAGATATGCATCTTAGCTATCAAATGGTTCTAGATATGATAAAAATAGCATAACTAGTTTAAGATGAATAAGTCAGCACTCTACTTTAACTTCTAAACTAATTTTGACCTACTAAACATCTGAATTGAGCTTGAGACTCTGCATAACAATTATAGGCCTTTCACTTAGCTTTCTAATTATATAAGTATCAATGCAATTAGAGGTTTAGAATTCTAGATACAGCAAAAAGTTTGAAACATTGTCAAATTACCGAATTAATTCAAATTAGTCCCAAATGTAACATAATCATGAAATCAATCACAAGTATTCTAATTTATACTTAAGCATGACAAAAGGCTAAATGTAAAAGAGGCATAAATATGTAAATGTTGCACTTATCAATGATTTTTTGTCCTCCAATTTTGCAAAGAGTTATAATTTCATCCCCTTATTTTCAATTTCAACAATGTTACCTTCTACCTTTTTCCAAGGTTGCAGTTAGCTTTTTCTTGTCCAACTACTATTATAAAAAGATTGAACTTGCTAAATAAATGCTTATATGACACATGCATAATTTATGTGGGTATAAATTGAATTATTTCTCTTTGTTGTATTTCATTTTTTTTTCTTATTCTTCATTTGTTTCATGTCCTAATATTTGAAGAAACCAAGAAATAATGATATGGAATGGTTTTGCAAATTGAAGGCCATCAAAGAAATTAGTGTCAAAGGTTTGATTTTGATTTTTGTGGTTACTTACTTGCAACTCAAGTAGTTAAGGGCTGTTTTCTAATTCTTCCCATTTAGATTATGGCCAAATAAGCAAAATATATGCCATATGGAAGTCATATCAATTAAATAGGGGCCAACTTAGTAAGTTATGTCTTCTTTTAAATAATAGATAACTAGGAGCTAATTGCAACCTTGGAAAAAATGGAAAATAACATTGTTTAAATAAAAAATAAGGGAAGATAATAACTTTTAGCAAAATTAAAAAACTAAGAAGGATTTAATCATGTTAAAGTTTGAAGAAAATTGACAAGAGAGAAAAAATGGTTGAATTTAGGTGTTTCAAAGACGAAAGGAGAAGGGGACCAATGGCCCTTGTGCCCATACCTCCATCTATACACACAACAAACTGTATTTCTTTCTAGTTTTTATGTTAAAATTTGTAAAAATATGATTTTAGTTCATTGGCCCCATAATTTTTTAAACAATGATAAACCATATGAATTATTTTATTATTTAGGGTAAAATATACCACACCCATTTGAACTATATGCTTCAAAATCAATTTATACCTATAAACTTTAAAATCTAACACTGAACCCCTTAAAGTTTTAATAAAATCAAACTGTTATCTTTTATCTAATTTTCAATAAGAATTAGTTTATTTCAAATTATCTTCTCGAATTTGTTCGCATTTCAACTTATCTTTGATAATTGAACAAGAATCAAAATTTGTTGAAAATTAAATAAAAAATAAAAAAATATGAAGGTTATATTCATGAGTCCATAATTAAAGCTTAAGTTTCATACTATAAAAAATTAAAAAAATATATATGTAAAAAAATAATGAAAATTGAGTCCATGAGTCTATAATTAACTCTCAAGTTTCATATGAAATAAAATAAAAATAAAAATAAAAATAAAAGCCACTAATTCCTATTTAAAAACTCCAAGTATATATATATATATATATATATAAATAAAGACTTACCCTTTTAGTAGAAGGAATAATTCCTTCATTCTCTAGATGGAAATTGCTAATTGAGATTACCCTTAATTTGCCATTAAAAATCTGAAATAAATTATAACTTTTAATTAAATTATGCTAGTGATGAGATTTTATCTTTAATTAATATGAAAAGTAAGCATAATGAAGTGAACTATCAAGAAGATTTCATTATGACTAACACTTTATTTGATATTATATGTTAAGGAAGAACTTCAAAGGGTTATGTGTCAAATTTTAAAGTTGAAGCAGATAAATTGATTTTAAAGCATGGTTTCTGAGATATAGTGTATTTTATCTTATTATTTATTGTTGTAAAATACACAATCAATGATGATTTCAAGTTATTTCTTTATTCATAAAAACCATAAAATGTGAGTTACTTTTTTTTAATATAGTTATTTATAAACAAGTAGATATTACGCTATTAATATTTAAGGTAGTATATTAATTTTTTTTTCTTTATTATATATCATTTCTATTTTAAATCTAGGATGGGAATATTTTCACAATCACTCTCGCTAATACCACAACTCATTAAATATAAAAGTTTTGCATAAACAAAACTATCTTTTAATATATAAGTTACAAATCAAAATTTATAAATAATAAGTCTAATTTTTTTAAAACAAATATGCCTAAAATTACTCTATAACATTTAATATGATATATTTTATTACCAAAATTATGTTAATTAAAAAAGAACATGGTCAATTATTAAAAAGAATTATTTATTTCATAATATAATTTTAAATTACTTTATATTTTTAAATTTCTTTAATATTTTAATTATTGGCTTCCAACTATCTAAGTTCTGTATCCATCACTATGCCATTTTATTGCTTACAAAATATTTGTTTGTTGGTTTGGTTGAATATAGAGAACAAGGTATACAATGATAATCAACCTTCAGTGATATTGACAAATTAGAATATTCTATTTCTAAATTTATATGTTACAAGAAAAAAGTATTCAACAACAAGCTATACAACCGGGATAATCATGGTGACTAGCTGTTTGTACACAACATATACTCAAATACTTGTGCACCGAATTACCTTCTTTTTTTTATTTTCAACCATGAAAATGATATTTCATATTATCATGTTTTGGTTTCTACTAAGATTGATCCCAATGGTGTACTTATTTTATATTTTATGTAATTGATTATTTTTTTTTAATACTAATGTGTAATCTAATATTTGAAAATAAATTAAAATATTATCATCTATTCTTAGATATATTGATAGAGCATATGATGGTGCTTACAGTTATATTATCTAAAACTTTTCTCCCAAATTCTGTTGTATTTTATGCAAGTGACCATTTTCTCTTTTAATACTAATGTTTGATCTAATATTTGAAAATAAATTAAAATATTATCATCTATTTCCAGATGTATTGATGGACTATATGATGGTGCTTACAAATTATATCTATACAACAAAAATTATTTTGTATATATTATCTTAAACTTTTCATAATTAATATAATTGCTTATATTTTTTTAGTGTCCAACTATAGGTTATAAAATAAATTTGCTTTATTCCTGATTGCAAACTGTAACACCTTTTGTTTGTTGCCCAACAAGTTTGTAAAAAAAGGGTTGGTCTTGTTCCAAGCTAAGATTAACTAGTCAATTAGTGTAATCAGTTGATTAGTCACTTAGACATGGTTGATTGACTTACCCTAAACAAACAAAACTCTAGTTCTACCCTAGATCGAGAAACAAACTCCAAAGGGTTTCTAGAGATAGTCAACAAGTTGAACTAATGCCAAAAAAAAAAAAAGGATTTTGATTATGCGCTTTGTATAGAATTCAAACTAAAGGTAAATTAATTGATCCAGAGTTTGATTTGCCTTAGGTTTTACATATATGCTATGTTTAAGGTGTACTTTGCTCTTTCAAGGTTCACATTCAAGTTAGCTAGACCCTAAATACTATACAAATGTCTCTTTGGTGAGTTTGGAGAAAACACTCTCCTCCCAAGATGAGTAGAAGTTTCTCTTTCTAACTAGCTTCATTTTCAATAGAAAATATGTATATGTATAATATACTTACTAAATAGCCCAAAAAGGTTTTTTTAACATGATAATTGGATATTAGGCCTAAAACTGAATAGATCTACTGTCAAAATCCTGATATGGCAATACTTGACCATTAGGTTTGGAAATGTATGTTTTGTTGGCTGATTTATGATAACCCCTTTGATTATATGTTTTAGGGTAATTATGGTTGTTGATAAGAAATGACCTAATGATAGACATATAGATGTTTGATAACTAGACCTAGAAGTAGTTACACTTAAGTTAAGATTAATATATGAGTTATATTACATTCACATCAAAGGCATAAATCACTACTAAAAAAATTCAATTTAGCGACCGAAAAATTTGGTCATTAAAAGTTGAATTTTGGTCGCAGAAACTATTTGCTACTGAACAGCGATCGAAAATCAAGAGTGGCTAAAACCTTAGTCGCAAGATAACCAGCGACCGAAGGAGTTCAGTGACTGAGATTAGCGATCGAATTAGCCACCACCTATGTCGGTGACTAAGATTATGGAAGTTCAGTCACAGTTTAAATGTTTGCTACCAAATATTTCGATCCCTGTTTCGATCGCTAAAAAATGGTGACCAAAACCACTGGTCGCTGGTTAGTTTTTTGCCACCGAATTTCGATCTCTATTTTGGTAGCAAAAAGGCATATTTTTTGGCGACCGAATTTTACGGTGGCTATTTCGGTCGCAAAATGCTAAAGCCTACAAAAAAAAAATGTTAAGGCATTCAGCCAATGAACAACTTTTGCTATCATTTTTTTAGATACCTAATTGACACATAAATTCAGTCAATGAACAACTTTTACAGTCTTTTTTTTTAGTACCTGATTGTCACATAACAATGCTACAAATCCA
>JANHAO010003342.1:0-26297 GCA_026873985.1 Saraca asoca
CTAAAATTGTTTAACTATTGAAATTGTTTAAGTGCTAAATTGAATGTTTAATTGCACTCTCATATAATTTGTCTCATTTGATTAATTGATTCTAATATTCAAAATCAAATCAGTTACTCCAATTAAGATCCTAACTACCTAATTAGCTTTCAAATACAAAAACAATTTTATTAAAGACTTCTACTTTACAATTCAAAAAATAATCCAATTTATTTTCAAAGAGAGTATAAAATTTACAAACATAAAAAAGGCAAGATTTTTTTTAATAACTCTAACATATTTTTTAGGACCTACACCAACATATCAAGATGGCTTCAATTTTAGGAACTCGTGAATAATTCGCAATTGATCTCTTTGCTCATTTCTAGTAGGAGAAATTTGGTCTCTTTCATTTTGCCTATTTCTATCAAGTCTTCTATTATGATCTTGATTTTAGTTTTGAGTTGGTGTATGCACAAGGTGATCCATTGCCTGTTGAACCTAATTCTTTGCCCACTGGGGAACTTCTAGATTCTTATCGACTCCTTGGTGGGGATTATTTTATCCAATAGACGATCTTCCTTGACCAGACTCAAGTTTTGGGCCTTTTTGCCTTCTGGTTCTCACCATAATATGCATCACAGAGTCAATCAGATACTCAAGATGCATAATAGTTCTAATTTGGTTTCACTAATACAAACACATATTTCATTAGGTCAATGGGAATGGTATCAACAATATGTGTTCTCGGGTGCACCATGCTCTTGGTACTGTTCCTATTAACACTTGGTGAAACCACCACCACTATGTAACTCTAGAAAATCTACATGCAATCCTATACTCACAAATTTAACCTAGACTATGATCTAATACCAACTTTGTCATGACCCAAAATCTAAGTCATGACTAGCATGAATATCAACTACTTCATTAATAATCACTAGCCTTTAATATGATTTCCTAACTAAATTATAATCATGGGTTGTTCAATTATATTAATTTGCAAGTGACTTGAATTTATTAGATAAGAGAGAGAAGGGAACACATGTAATCACAAACCACTAATATATATATATATATATATATATATACACACACACACAAATTGGGACTTATGTAAAATACAGAGCCATTGCCTATTAAGGCACAAGTCTCTTTTAACATCAATTCTTAAGTTTTTCAAAATGCAACTTCAACTCGCTGGCTAGCTCTACAACACATTCTTCTACAACACGCCCAAATTCCTTTTAGGAACAAAACAAATAAAGTTAGTTTAACCTATAGCACATATGAATTAAAAAGAATAGGTTAGACTAACTCTTTCTTTGAAGACTTGATGGCCATGCTATGTACATTTCCATAGATAAACAAAAAGAACTTAGTTGGTAAATCCTTTAAGGATCAAACCCACTGATAGCTATCATTAATAACATATTTTGGGGTTGTAGAGGAATGATCTCTACTTTAGTAAGCACTTCACAACCTGTCATATTCATAATTATTATATAATGGATCTTGACTTTATATGCACCGATAGGACTATTAATTGTGGTGGCAAAGGTATCAGCCATAATTTTCATTGGTTGATTATCCATCTTACTTATCAGTAGAGGGTTTGGTCCCGAGTATAAGAATTAAGATCTTGTCCTTATTCCTTTAGGGAAATGTTATACTGTTTTGATTTCTATTAAACTCTGAATGAATTTAACATACAAATGATTAACAATTGATGTAGTATGCAAGTAATATGCAACTAAGTATAATATGCACAGCAAAAATATTTCTTATTTACAAAAATTATATCAGAGTATTTAATTAACAATCAAACTATTTGTTAACTGAATTATCAGAGGGGCATTTGGTTTCAAAACTTGTTTCCTATTTTTATTTCCTATTTTCATTTCCTAAAAATGATTTTCATTTCCAAAATTTCAAATTTTAGAAAATATGTTTGGTTTGGTTTACTATTTTTTGTTTCTAAGAAATGGAAACAATGAAAACATGTTTGGTTTATCCATTTTCAATTAACTAAAAGTTTGGTTTATTTACAATAGTGCCACTGTATTTTCAACTTTTGAAAACAAAAATTATGAAAATAACTTTTTTCCATTTTCAGTTTTCAGTCCATTTTAGAAAATATTTTCAAGAAACATTTTCAACAAAATTAAACCAAAAATATTTCTAACCTTATTTCCTATTTTTATTGAAAATGAAATGAAAATAGGAAATACTTAAACCAAACGTGCTCCAAAAATCTAGATTTCAAAATTTAATACAAATCTAGAAATATAAAATTCTGTAGAAATTAGAATTATAGAACCAGTAATTGTGCAAGAATATAAATGCAATAAAGTAAAAGCAATAATTAAAGATTCAAGACACAACAATTTATAAGTGGTTCAACTTGAATTGGATTCAAGTTTACACCACTGGATTAATACTCAACTGTATGATTATTTTTATTAACTAACATAGGAATTTAACAGGGCTCCTATTAACTAATTTTACAACAAGAATTTTTCTGGGCTCTTGTAAGACCTATGATACAAAAATTTTATATCTTCACCTAACTATGATCAACCTTACTATTATAAACAATTACAAGAATTCAATGCACCTACTATAAATTATAATCAACCTCACAATTCTAGAAGGATGCAAAAGAAAGATCAACCTTTTCCTTTGTATCTAGATTTCTAAGCCTAGAAATCTTAGAAAAAAACTAAGACAAAGTTAAGAGATACAATATTGTAAAATTGAGATGTAAATCTCAATTAGCTAGGTAGAAATCTTCTTCTGGTTGCTCAAGAATTGATTGAATCATTCAAACTAGATGAGGTAATGAATATCAGGTGTAAGCTCGGTGTTTTTGTGTTTTTTGTCACATTGAGTTGTGAAAACAAAATGAGGTTTAGTCTATTTATAGTTAAAATAAAAATAACTAATTTTTAGTCTTTGAATCGATTTATAGTGGTTATAACAATTTTGTAACTAACTAATTGATTTATGAATCAATTCAGCTTATATAAAAATTCATGATTGAATTGAATCATAGTGTTTTGAAAATAAGTGTTGAATCGATTTAGGAATCGATTCAGAGAGATTCCAAACCTTTAGTAAGAAAAGTTTTATTTGTGAATCGATTCAAGTTCATTTCACAAGTTTTCTAGTGATGAATCGACTCGTGAATTAATTCACATAGTGAAAAATAGTTTTTATAAAAGTTTAACTTGTGAAGGAACATGTAAAAAATTTGTTTGAAAAGTTTTGATTTAAAACTCATTTTAAATGATTTATTTTACCTCAATGTAAATTGTTTTAAAAAAATATAATTAAGTAATTTGAATATGATTTCAATTACAAAAGATCCTATGAAATTAAATTAAAAACTTAAAACAAATGTTGATCTTTTAAGCAAGCTTTAATCAACTTTGAATCATGCAAAACAGATAAACACTTAAACATAAAGTCATCTTATGATATTGATTGAAGTGTTTTTCTAAAAAAAATTTCAATAAAATTGTTTTTCAATCATCAAAACTAAAGAAAAGATTTAGCTAGAATTTCCTAGGCTAATAAAGGAACTGGCTACTAATTCTTAGGTATCTGAAAAACAATCTATAGAATAATAAGTTTAGGGCTCAATGAGATAAATATGTACGAAACATATGAATTCATCACACAGCCAAAGGTATACATTCATACACATGTATAAATACCATCAACAAATAGCTAATATTTATATCATCTCCATAAAGGATTATAGGGTATTCAAAGACTTACCACTGAGGTAATTCACATTAAGCATTTCTCAGTACATTAGGCCATTCTAGGCCAATTCTAGCTCTCATAGGCATATGTCAACATTTTGAATTCATCGTGTATATCAATTTCATGATATCACATTACAACGCTTCATGCAACAACAATATAAATCACACTGTGCATAGTCATAATTCAATTATAACCCCCTTGTTACTCTAATCCATCCTTATCCCACATAAACCCAACCTTTTCCTTCCAACACCCACCTTATACCCTTCCGCCATATTAGAACACACTAATCTAGGATCTGGTTCATAATTTCCATCATAACCCATCATTCTCATATCAAGCCTTAAAGGATACCAGGTATTCAATCATACCATTTTCATAATAAATATCTCATCACTTTTATATCAACATATTTCATCATTATTTATGACATTGTGTATCATTTCATGTCTCACATACATAATAAAGATGTGCATCACATAATCATTCATTGTAGTGATTATAATTTCAACAATAATCACAACTTCACAATATTGTATTTCCACAATTACAGTCATTCATGACCATTGCAATACTTTCTTAACTCATATTTGCATTCTCTTCTAAACACATTGTTTAGAAATTTTTGTATGCCAATCCATGATATTCATTAATGTTAGTTTATAAACCACTCCCTTAGGATATTACATTTGCTATATATGTTTAATTAGGCTTTCTATGGTTTTGAGTCAAAGAAATATAATGTAGATTCAAGTAAGAAAAAAATGGGACTAAACAAATTGAAATTTTTGTTGAAAGTGCAATCCGAATTACAACTGGAATCACTGAGGAAAAATGAGTATGATCACCATCAGAATCAGAAAGTTACTTGTAAAAGACTCAATTTGACTCAAGAAAATGTAGTTAAGAATGTGAGTTTGCTTGCCAAATTTTGAAAACTTTTGGGAAGTCCAATTTCAAAAGTGATCAAAATAAAAAAAAATAAAAAACAACAAAGCAAGGTTGGTCAATTCAACTCATAAAATTCTAATTCAAAATTTGATTCGAATTGGTCAAGAAAAACTACTGGGTTTCAAAGAGCATGATCGTGAGTTTAGTTCAAAATGGTGCGATTCAATTTACACAAGCAGATTTTGCATATTAACAGCAGAAAAATAGTGGAAACCATTTCCAACACAAAGGCACTATAAGATCTTGTTATCCCATGTTTTGGAAGCATAAACAAATACAAACTCAACTATTTCAACATCATACTCATTATTATTCCAATAATCCATTTAATCATCAAGTTTCATCATATCATCATAAAACTCATTTTTACTAACTTGCACCACAAATCAATAGATCTCAAGCAAGAATCTTGTCATAATTCATAAAAATGATAAGTATCACTCACTTCAATAACTTGAACATAAGAAACTACAACTATTTCACCAAAATTTTCTATGCTCTTCATAATAAAAAATAAAAGCATATTAGCTTCTAATCTTTTTTTCACAAATTTCTCTCATTAACTAATCGTATATGATTACATTATTATTCTTATGTCATGAATAAAGTTATATCTAACAAATTTGAGCTCCAAAATGTTAGAAAATTTGGTTTAATTCATAGGTTGAATGGTACATGAATAGTGATAGAAAACTTCAAAAATTCATAGCTCAAGTTATACTTAATGAATTAATATTATTTTGATGTCGAAATGAAAAGGAAGAAGCTAGAATTTAACAGTAAAAATTTGAGAAAATAACAAACAAGATTAAGAGCTCCCCTAAGAGAGAGAAAGTGAAGAATTGTAGAGGAAGATGAGATGAAGTTTGCATGACTTTCTTTGGGCTAAAGCCAAAGAAAAGGAGAAGGGAAGTTGACTAAGGGACGGGTATTTTGGGAAAAAAAGCCAACTTCTCACTATTTACAAGTTGACCATTTCCTTTTTGAATAATTTCTCTTCTTTCTTCTATTTTGAGCTCAAATTTAACACATTTATCAATTTTTAAATATCTCAAAATTTTAATACAAATTAATTAAATTAACCCCCTTCGTAATGACTTTAATTTTATGCTCATTCAATATCCATAACCCTTGTTTCAAATTTCCGAAGTTTTCCAAAAATAGGTTTTTCAAAATTATAAATTTTGTTCCTTAAATATTCTTGTTTAACTTTTTGATCTTCTAAGGACTTCTAAAAATAAATTTCTACTATTTCTGAATTTTCCCATAATTCAAAATTTATAGTTTCTAAATTCTCAAAAAAATTCAAATTTCTCTTTTCAAATTTTTCCAAAAAGTCATTTTAGTTCTAAATAAAGTTTAGTAATTTTAGGATGTTTCACATATTAAACATTGTATGGTATAAAAACTTATATTATACATATCCTAAAATCCTTATACTATTGACATTTATTCTATATAATGCATCAAATAAGACTTAAGATTTTTATCAAGATAAGAAAATTTTAATATTTTTAATATGTGAAAACATAAGTGGATGAAAGTGTAAAATTACTCTACATTGTTTGTGAATTAAAATTAAATTCACCACATAATTAAGAACCTTTATTATAGCAAAAAAAAAGTTTAACAATTTTTAATGATGTGATAACAATAAGTGTATAATAGTGTAAAATGCTTTTATATGACTAGTATCTCAAAAGCAAATTCTTTTTTTTTATTTGTATTAAATTTTGGCTGGTTCCACTTGGGTGAATTAACAGGGACTCATGCGTATACATAGACATAATTTGACAAATTTCTTTTTTTATCATACATTTATTTTATTTAATTTTAATTATTTGATATTAATTTTATATAAAATTAAAATAATTTAATATAAATAATGTAATTTTTGAGTTTAAAAGTTTCGTTGATATTACAAATTTTGTGAGAAGTTTCAATTTTTATATAAAAATGAAAAAAAATGAAAATTTTTTATACAATTTTAAATTACAAAGTGATAACTTTTTATATCTGATTACATGTAAAATATGTTCACACTTACAATTTTTCATTAAAAAACACAAGATTTTATATAATAAATTGCAACTATATTGGAATGAAAATCTAAATTTTACATACTTCATTGTTAATAATGTAGCATTTACCATAAAAAGTGGTAGGTTGAGTGCATTCAAAACATTCATCTTACAAATTAAGCATAACATTCTGACCAAACTCCATGACTAGGAACCACTTCATTCACAAGACTACTGTACAGAGATTCAAAATACTAATTATAACCTCATGCAAATCTATCATAAATTAAGCAACATACTTATACTCTGACACAACTTTCCATATATGTATGCATATACAGTTCTTATGCACCTATTTGTGAACATAATAGTATTCAATGTAGCTAACGTGCAAGTCATACAATAATTTTTATAAAACATACATAGGTCTAAAGTACTAATCATAACATTGTGCAAATCTACTATAAAATCGAGTAACACCTTATACTCCAGTGCAATACTTCCATATAATTATGCACATGTAGTCTTTACATGATTATTTATAAACATAATAGCATTCAATGTAGCTACCATATAAGTCAAACATTAGTTTCTTCCGAGCAAACTTAGATTCAAAATACTAACCATAACCTCATGCAAATCTATCATAAAATTGAGCAACACACTTATACATACTCTAATGCAATACTTCCACATATTCATATATATGCAATACTTATGTAATTATTTGCAAAAAAGAATCATAATACTTACAACTTAAAATGAGTGTGATCTCCATTACATTGAATTTCTTTTACTAAATGAGTTGCAAGCATTCTAAATATATATATATATATATATATGCTTTTATACACAATTTGCAACACTTTAACAATTTTATTGCAATTAAATTTAGTCGCAACTTTAAAAAAAAAATGTTGCAACTTTTTCATGGAAGATGCAAATTTTTTGTATTGTAATTTTTTATGATTAAGTTACAATATGAATATAAAATCTTCATCCTTCCTCAAATTCATTTCTATTTTATATGTATAAGAGAACAATATTTTATCAATAACCAACATTCATATGCAAATCAAAGCATAAAAAGTGTGTCATGTCTAACTAAATTTATCTTGCTATCTCTATGCTAGTTTCTTTTTTTCTTTTTTTCTTTTTTTTGGTCAACAATTAGATGAGAATTTAATGAATAAGTCTAAATTAAGCCAATTAAAATATTAGGGACCAAAATTGCATTTAAAATAATTGCTAAATAAAAAATCAGAATATCAAACTACAATTATGTGATAAAAAGAGTCAATTAAAATATTTACAATCCAATTTCTAGTGAAATCACTAATATCTAGTAAATATATATATATAACGTCTGAATCTAAACTATAAATACATAAAATAAATTATTAAAGCTTACATAGTACACTAATGACAAACCCTAGAAAATAAAAAAAAATAAAAAGAAAGACTCTTAAGATAATATGCATCATTATCACAAAAGCACAAAATCAAATAATTTTTAGAATAATTTGCCCCAAAAATATAATAACTTCTAGAATAAAATATAATACTTTGGATAAAAAGATTCATCAAAATAACTTCCATCCAATTGTCAAAATGAGAAAAAAAAAAAAAAGATTTACGATAAAGTCATAAGGAAAGTAACATATTTCAATTTAAGCTTAAAATGCAGAATCTGAAGAGTAAACATTAGAAAGAAGTTTAGATCTGGCTTTTTTTTTTTTTTTTTTGCAATCTTATTCTTTCATAGCATGAGAAGAGAAATTTGGAAGAAGATGAGAGTTATAGAGATACAAAAACAAAGAAAGATAAAGCTCAAACCAAAAGCATTAGTAGAGTTAGGGCACAAATCGATAAAATTATATTATAGATCCCTATAGTTTTATTTTTTTAAAAATAGGTACATACACTTTAAAATATTCTAATTAAATACTTATAATTTATTTTATATTTTAATTAGATACCTCCTCTTAAACACGTTCTTAATTTTTTATGAAATGTTAATGGGAGGCATTGAATTAGACACTACGGTAAATCATAAGTACCTAAAACATATAAAGTATAAGTACCTTTTTAGAAAAATTATAAAATTATAGGGACCTACAGTTTAATTTTTTTTTCTTTTAAAATTATTGAGTTGGTTAACTTTCTTTTTTGTGATAACATGAATGTCAAGTTATTTAATGCACATATAATATTTTGGATTTAAAATCAGAACACTAAAAAAAAAAATCCCAAAACAACGTTAAAGACCATTAAACCATATTTTATGACTTTTAATGTAATTAGTCACTCACTAATTACAATTTATATAAATTTATAAATCTTTTATTTTATTTTCTTTTACACATAATTTCATTACATCTAATGTGCATGCCTTATTTATTTTGTCACATGCTCACAAGTTCTTGAAATAGGTACTTCACAAATATGCATGATGTTGTTTTTATCTCATCTAAAAATTATTTATGGAGGTGTTTTATAAATATTTTCTTTTAAATTTTCTAAAAAGACATTTTCACTAACTTTTTGACTTGCAAGTCATTTTTTTTATAAAGATTTTTTTTTTATGAAAATAGAATCAGTTTTTCATCCGTAACATAAATAGATATTCATTTGCATAATAGACTCTATTCATTTATTTCCGATTATGCTTAAAAACAATTTTTTGCATTCTTTTAACTTGTTTCTTTCTCTAGGTTTATATTTTTTTTTCCAACTTGAACACAATTTATAACAGTTAATTTATATCGTTTTCAAAATATTTGTTCTTACCTTTGATTTTGTATATCATTTGTGATTTGATCAATTTCTGTTTAGTCTTATATCATATTTTTCGTTTGCTTAATACGAATTTTATTTTGTTTTATATAATGTTTTTTAATTAATAAAAAATGTAATAAACATGTGCATTTAATGATTTTTTTGAGCTCATCCATTTGTTTCATAATATCTTGCTATCGTAAATGAAAAATAAAGTTATATATATTTGTTAGAGACACCCCAGAGTCATTACTTCTTACAGATATGAAATCCACAAATCTATAAATTCCGTACTTTATAAAGAGGAGTGCAATAATACACCATGCACTCCCCGAATTGAAGTGTATTAAGACTTATTCATAAATGAATTCCAATTCAAATTCCAATCATTATTGTTTTTCTTTTCCTTTTATTTCTAGTTAGGTCTTGGGCTAGAAGACACCTGCCATAGTCTACTCACTATAATATCTGGTTGTTTATTGAATTCTTGAATTATTTCTTCTTGGTAATTGAAACCTTTTGTTTTGATCTATGCATTGCCGCCATTTTATTGTACTTGTTGTACATGGATAGATATTTTGTTTGATGATACTTAGTTGAATTTAAATTTGATATTAAGGCTAAATAAATTAATTTTATATTACAATTTATTTATATGTTATTATGTCATTAAAAAATAAATAAAATTTTTTATTCTTGATAAAAATTCTTAATTATTTTTACAATTTTAATAATATAAAATCTTTCTATTTATTAATAATATAAAATGTTTTATATCGATAATAAATTAAATTTAAATTATATTTCATTTTTAACATTTATTTTATTTTTTTTACAATATAATAGCTCATTCAGTTTGAACATTAATGCCTACTAATTCTTACCCAACGAATGAATAAAAAAACATGAGAATTGGCAATTGCATAAACTTATTCATTTACTATGCATGCCCTTTATTCATGTCATTTGAGATTAAATTTGTTACTAAAAGTGAAAACACTTGAAGTTTTAGTGTTTAGAAGTTTCACATTGTAAAAATTTGAGGGTGGAATTGTAATTTTCTTTATCTGATAAAGATAATCATAAAAAATATTTACTTTGAGATTCTGAAGTAAATTAAAAATGTTACTGTTAACTAAATTCATATGTTATTATGGACCATAGTCAAAAGATTGTTAATGGGTGGGGATGGCCAAAAATCGCTTTAGACAATTGTCTATGGTGGCAGTAGGTAAGACAAGAGATGGTTAGTGGAGTTCAATGGTAAAGACTATTGAACCCATCCTGTTGGCTAAGTCAACAATCTTTTTAAGTGCAAGGTAGTGAAACATGAGAGATTGAGTTCAACCAAGCACCTGAGTGTCTTTCATAGGCAATGCTTGTAAGGTGATAGATTGGACAATGAATAATCGAATGCCACATGCTGGATAGCTTTGGTGAGAGAGGACACAAGCTCCATTAGAGGGTTGTTGCAACATTAATATTCGTTAAAACAAATAATTATCAAAATTCTAGAAATTTCCAAGAATGACCCTACAGTCATATCAATCATAGTGAATCAACCTTCAAACCAGTAGCAGTGGGTCACCTGTTCCTTTATAGATCCAGAATATGCTTGAGATGTCTTAATTTATTTTACTTTTTTTTTATGTGTAATTTTGAACAGCACAGAGGAATTGGGTTTTTTAAAAAAATAAAATTAGTTGGAAGTTTCAAGAATACAAATTTTGATAGCCAAAATCATTAACTAATAGTTAGAAGATTAAGTTAGTGTTTGGTTATTTTTTACAATCACAAATGTTACAAAACATCTTATTTGATTATTAACTTGATTTGCCATCAATAATTAAAGGCATATATTTTGATGGTATCTGAGGTCAATAAGTACCTCAAATGATTAGCCATCGTCAATGGTTATTGGAAGTAGTATTTGTAACTCTTTCTTTTGCGGCACATCTCAACAGTCATGTCATTGTAGGTAATTCAATTATGGACAATCAAATTTTACTACAAGAATTTTATGAATTAGTGACAAAATTTGTGATAGAAAACCTACCTCCAAAATAATATATAAAATTGTTTGTGATGTTTATCATTTTGTGATGGACTTTGGGACACACATGCAACTTTCCATCACTAATATTTGGTGATATTATTGATGATGGAATTAGAAACGGATTACCTAACCTCAAATGATATAGTATGAATACTTACAAATATAGTGGCAGATTTAGTGATGGAGGATTAAAAACAATAATAAAGTTTAAAAATCCATTGGCACTTTTTTATATATATAATTTTAATTTTCATATATGTTATTCTTCGTTTACTAATGGAATTAGAGATGATTTTTTTTAAAATTATCTAATTTCATCATTAAATAAAACGTATTGTTTTATTTAAAGGTAATAATAGATATATTTTTCGTTAAACTCTGACTAGTTCATCTTGTTGAGCCTTTCCCCTTCGTTCAAAACTCTAAGAAAAGAAACCCTAAATTAGAGCTCTCCTTCTTCCTTCTTTTATTCTAGTCTAAAGTTGCCACTGCCACTATCAAAGCTACACTCTATCTCTGATTCTAGCACTCCAAAGCACAAACTCCATCTCTGATTCAAGATAAACAGATTAAGCTTACGTTTTTTTATGCTTTGGTAAACATTGAAAAAGGTGGATGAGCTTTGAATCTATTGGTTGATTAGTTTTTGCTTGATTGCATGTTGAAAAGTTTGCTAATTTTTTTAGTGAACCAATTTTATTTTTTTACATTTTGAATTTCAAGCAAATATTCATGAGTAGCAAAGTTGGATCAAAATCTTCATTCTTTTTGTTATTCCTTTGCAAGTCTATTTTTTAGAATAACAAATTTCACAAAAACTATATGAATTTATAGTCTCATTAGAAAGGTTTAGATCATGTGTATTTGTTATGCAATAGAAAGACTGGGAATTTATCCAATTCTAAACCTAAGAACTTAGTAGCCAACATCCCTTAATCGTTGCAAATGCATATCAAAAAGATATGTAAGCTTTGAGAAAAGAAAAAATAAATGTTACCAAGTTTTTGTAACATCCTCTGTTCATAAAAGATCAAAAGAGATTTCATAACTCAAAATCCAAAAGAAGATAGGACCACATAACTACTTAGATTGAGGTTTTGGGCCACAAATGGCTTTGAAAATCGAGCCAACTAGTCAGCCATGCCCTAGGGGTGGTCATTCAGTCTGTACAATCTCATGAGGTAAGCCAACCATGCACAAATAAATTGACTGCACACCTTTTTGAGCCTATATAAGGAATAGCTCCTATGACATTTTCCATAACCTTCATTTGCGATTAAGTAGCTCCCAAAGTGTTGCTTAATTAAAAAGGGTTCTAATTTGCCCTCTTCAAATGTATGAACTAAAGTAAAAGTTTTGGCTTAAAAAGGTCAAATTTTTTTCTTAAGTTCTTTGTTCCTTTGTTTTTTATTTTCTTTTGATTGTTGCATTTTTTCTATTAGTCAAAAGCTTATGTCAAAACTAGGATAAAGGTTTCAATGGTAGGTTTAGGAGATTTCTCTTCAATTAAGATAATGTGATTTTCTACTCTTCTAACTTCATTTTATGTATAAAATTATATTTTGAAAATAGCCAAAAAGGTAATTTTTGTCTGTTAGGAAATTAGAAGAATTAAATAAAAACCTTAGAACTCATAATTGGAATTATAAGAGATTATTGTCTATATGATTATATGTATATATGCTAGGGTAGGGCTTTGCTATTAGTTTGACATAGAGTTAAAAGTTAGATGATGATTAGAATATCTATTAAGTTTGGTCTTGGTTAATAATAACTAGATTATTTTCTACAAGAAATGGACATGTAAGATAGGCATAGTTAGCCTCAAAAAAATATAAAGGATGGATTTGCTTATCAACTGATACAAAGAGGTGGACATTGGAAGACCTATATGCACTAGGAGATGCACATGTGGTCTCCCTACAACAGAGAGTTATGGAATAGATGGTCTCCTATACAACAAGGCGTTGTGAGGTAGATAGTCACCCATACAACAAGGGGTTATGGGATAGATGATCACCCATATGATAAAAAGCCATGAGATAAGGTGCAATTAGACACAAACAATTATGAAAGGTCCTTGAGGACAGCTTAATGTAAAGTTAAAGTCAAGAAAACTAATGATCCATTATGTCAGTATAATCTACATGATAAGTTTTGCATGGAACAACATAATCCTTGCATTACAACTTATAAGTATGTTATCTTTTATGTTTGATTTTTCAAAGATAAGAAAAGTTATGATTTAAATGCTTTTATGATTATGTATATGTAGATATGAATGCGTTATATAAGTTTTATGACTAAAAGGATTTTCAACCCAAAAGATGATAGAAACCCTTACTTCACTAAATACTCAAGTTGTACTTATCCCTTACTTGCTTATGTTTTTTAGATACGTAGAACTTCGAGGATCTTGATCAAGTAAGACCCCATCCTATTTATTAGAGATAAAATACATGTTCAATAAGTGGGTTACTCAAAGTAGGGAACTAGCAGTTAGTCAAACAGGCCTAGTAGTTTTTATGAGTCATAAACATATATTAAAAAGCTCTTTCATCATATGATTATTTATGTATCCATTGCATATGTTTTCATACAGATTGATTTAAAGTGCACATATAACTATTCTTTTATTCAAATGTTTAATAAAGAATTTTTTTTACATTATAAGTTATGAGTAATGAATTTGTGAGTCACTCTTACGTGATTCATGCCACTCACATTTCCTTAGAAGTAGGGTTATGATAGTTTTCCGTTACATGACAAATTTTGATGAGTGTCATATCATGCAAATAATTCTATGAAGCAAAAGATGACAGGGACATCTATCCTATGACATTGCTTTTTAACAATGAAACAAATAGGCATCAGCACAATTAATAATAGATCTTCACATAGCATAAAAACACAATAAAATCTTAAATTAAAGCCAAAATGAAATGAACAAAAGACTTTCTAAATATATGTGCTTTCCATATTTTATAGCATACACTTGATGCAAACTAAAGGAGAAAAAAAGGGCCAAAAAACTGCAAATTCAAAATTGAAACTCATCAAGACACAAACCTACTCTCTAGATTCAAAAAATTGTAGAGACCTCCCATCTAATTTTAAAATCTATACATAGTTAAGGCCTCTCATAAAAATAAAAAAGACTTTATGTTTGAACACTAAATTGAATTTTTTGTTAGTCAATCGTTATTTTAGCCAATTAAGCTCAACCAAAGCTCATCTTCAAGCATAAAATACCCAACAATCATACCAAAAAAAAAAAAAAGAAACAAGCAAAGATTGAGGTAAGAAAACCAGAAAAAAAAATAGAATCCATGAGATTAGAAACGAGGAACAAAGCAAAGGGATGTGAAAACCCCAAAAATTAGAAATAAAGAAAAAAAATAAGTAAATCAAAACATTGCATTGTTTCTCTAATTCTTGTTCTACTCTGAGTTATTTGATCAAACATTTTTTTTACCCAAGTGGAACAGAGAAAAATAGCATATAGAGCCAAATACAGATAATAAGCAATTTAAAAATTAAGGAATTAGCTCAAATGACTCTTCTTTCTACTTCTTTCTTTTTCTCTTTATCCAACCATCTTGAATTTACTTTCTAACTTTTTTGTTTTTTTTTTGGTTAATTGATATAAGCTCAAATTTCTCTGGTATTCTAGCTTCTTTCGCTGTTAGTGTTGTTGAGCAATGTCTTCTTCTTCGTCTTCATTGTTGTTTCACCTCAACGTTGTGTTTATCGGCTTCAATGACAGGAAAATTTTCCAACAATTACCCATTTCTTTGTATCTAATTCTATCACCGACTCTATCTGCGAATTTTTAGAAAATCCCATATTGAATCCAAATAGCATAGAAAAATTTCTATGAAAGACTAGGCAAACCCAAGAAAGAGGAGGCAGCTCTTAAATCACATATTAGTCACTCGAGGCACTTAAGGAGCTCTCTGAATTAGTACCACAGTGGCACAAAGTGGACAGCTCCATGTAAGCTCCAACTAGGCACCTATCATCCACGCCTCTTTTAAATTAGTGGACCTAACGTCAGTTTGCCAATAAGAATCCAATTCTAAATTTTATACAACTTTAATTACCCAATTAGAAAGAAATAAACTACAGGGAGAAAATTCCAAATCGAATGAAACTACAGCGAGCCAAGGAGTGATTTTACCAAAATAAAATTGAACAAACACACATGTTGCAGGACAAATCACAACACTTGAACAAACTATGAATGTACTAGATTGAAGCACTGCACTTAAACAAATCACAGCACCAGATTAATACACTGTACTTTGATTCAAAAGAATCTAAATCAGATTTTGCATGTAATACTTCCTCTTCATATTGTATAAACTTGTTCAATAGACAAAAATCTGAACCAGATTTTGCCTTTACCAAATTAAGGCAGTCCTTTTTCTAAAATATATATCTACAAGATCAGTTTCAAGTGCATGCTATTTATGCAGAAAAAGTCATTTCTCAAAATTAGGATGCATATTAAATTTCTCAGACCCCACAAAAGGGCATTTTCAGTGTATGCATGTTGTTTATTGGCTTAATTTTCCAATTCATTATGTTAACATTACAAATTTCACAAGAAAAAGAAAGTCCCAAAGTAAAGGCAACAATGACTTCACAACTTGAAGTGTGATATAAATTAAATTGGGGGAATATCACCATTGCTAAAATTCTAAAAATTCTCTGACAGATGCCCTGCTTTGCTGTCTTTTCCAATGCAGAACATCCTAGTTTTAGACAAATTTCCTGTAAAGAATTCATTTAGTCCACCAAAACCTACTTTATAAATTCTCTTGTTTATTTTTTTAATGTTTAACCCTCAAATAATGTAAAGGTTAAAGGAAAAGGTGAATCTTACCTTCTATTCGTTTATTGATTTTTCTGAGGTTACAATACATGTTACATGTGTAAGTGCTGACCAGTTTTGTTCCAACCATTTTCTTTATGCTCTGAGTTTCATATTACATGAAACTCTTGAGACTTTGAATCCAAAATATTATAAAAGAGAACTGCATTCAGAGCAAAACTTCGAACACTGTATGTCTATATTGACATACCTTTAGTAGATAAAATTGAAAAGATACATCTAAAAAAATGATAATATAAAAGATACATCTACAAACAAACAAAAAAAATGAGCAGAAGAGAAGACGATCTAGCATTAAAAGATTGAAAGTAGCAAACATTAGATCCCTCAGCATGAAATGGTTTCAAAGTACAATTTTCTACCAAGTCTTGAATATTTATCAACATTAGCTTGAATCTATCAAACAAGACTAACCTTGATTTTTGTCAACATTAGCTTGAATCCATCAAAATCATCGAGGGATGCCCTTCTCTTTTGAACAATCAGTTTTCTGCCCCATGATCTAATATCCCACTTCTTCTCGTTAAAAGATATGTATGTGTGTTATCTTGGTTTGCAACAAGAAAATTTCACGGGTAAAACAGGGAAATGAAACCATTTGAATAAAGCCTTTTCTAAACTACATAAATTAAACTACAAACATTTCACAATTGAAAAGATGCATACTCAAACAAGACTAACCTTAATCTTTGTCAACATTAACTTGAATCTATCAAAATCATTTAGGGATGGCTTCTCTTCATCTACAGTCAATCTGATTGTAGGCTAATTGTGATCTCAATATAAGATTGTTCATTTAAATTCTCACATTTAGTGAAGTTATGCTTGATGTGAATTATGATATATGGTTGCAGTATAGAGGTTTTCATGATGATCCTTCCCCATGGTAGAGGCAGGGATTGTGGCACTGTGGGGGAGCATGGCAGAGTGGGCCTCCTAGGTGCATTTGGGAGGAGAGGTCAAGGTGGACTCATCAGCGTACTTTCTACTTCAGCTTCAGCTAGAACATTAACGGTGTCCTCGTCACACACTGTGGCACAGTCACTACTGAAGCAATCATGGTCACAACTGCAATTGCCACCATAACCACAGCCACAACTACAACAACTACCACTACAGACACAACTGTTGTCATCACCACCGCCACAGTCACAACCATATCCATTTGATGCTCTCAATAGTAGACTTAGGCTCTACAGCCTTGCTAATAGTAGCCCCTACCCTCCCATGGGGTAGAGACATAGATAGTAAGGTGTGGGTTCACCCAAAGAATAATTCGTAAGCAAGGTTATCGAATCATGAATCGTATCGCGAATTGATTGTAAAATTTTTTGACTCGTGAATCGAAACGAATCGTGAATCGATAAGATTCATAAAGTAATATGAAAATATGATATTTTATATAATATATAATAAAATGTAAATATAGATGACAAAAAATCATCATTTAAAGTGGGGCATGATGGTAAAAGAAAATAGTGTTTTAGAATATGGTTGAGGGGAAAAGTGAAGGAGAATGGGAGATAGTTAGGTTTTTAAAGTAAAAAAAAAAATTGAAACAGACCCAAAATGGGCCTTTTTAACCGGGTCACACCCAGAAATGGATTGACCCAATTCTGCCCAGCTCTGCATCACCAAATGAAGGCAGCAGGAAGACAGGCAGAAAGCCAGGAATAGAGCAGCTCAGACATAGATAAAATTAAAATTGAAACAGACCCAAAATGGCTGCCCTTCTTTTTTTTTTTTTTTTTTTGCAGAAAGCCAGAAACAACAGCCCAAACGCAGTAAAAACATTGAAACAAACCCAAAATGAGCCTTTTTTAAATCGGGTCATGCCCAAAAATGGGCTGACCCGATTCTGCCTGGTTTTATTGCAAAAACAATCGCAGAAGCAGAACAACAAGAAATAGAGGCGCCGTATTGTCTCCCTCTTGATCGAATCGCAAGGAACCGCACGGTTCCTCTGATTCCGACACAATTTCGAGATGATTTCGGCACGATTCCGGTGTATGTTTGATTCAATCTAAGATTCAGAACGTTTATCCTTTGAACCGACTTGAGTCGCACAATTCAAACCGTGAATCGTGCGATTCTGACTACCATGTTCATAAGTGTCTTCTTTTATCTTATGAATTTATGGTTTTGTTTAAACATATTTACCAACTTAATTATAGATATATTTGAAAATCAATTGCTTTTTCTATTTTGATCCAAAGCCCCATTACTACAAGACCAAACAAATTATTTAGGGATATTACCACATATTTCAAGCACAACTTGATGAGATGTCCATTGTGTACACCAGTCTATCTAATATAGTGCGGAGCTATTGATTCAACACATGGTCAATAAGTATTTTACTCATACATTTCATTTATTTTATAAACATTTTAGAAAGTTTTATCACATATTTGCATATTTTAGACTAAATGTAGTCCACCTATAAGTGAAAGCATGCATTGGATCACTTAATAAAAAAGAATTATGAGCACAAGATTAGCTCAACTATAAAAGTATGATGGACCTTTGATTGATTCTATATAATTTTTAATTTTTAAGATTTTTTATCTTTTTAAGGGTGGCTCATCCTCTTTATTTGTAATCATTTTCTTCTGATATATTTTCTTTTTCTATAAAAAGAATAAAAGTATAATTGACCATACTAGAAAGCAACTACTTGATAAGCCTCGTTGGATTAGGAATGCAATATTTAAAGGCCTTTTGGATGAGTGAAATAAGGATGACTTCAAGAAGAAGCATGAGATAAATAAGGGTTTGTACATCCTAAATTTTTTTGATTTTTTCATACCCTTGTCATGTGGTGGCACTTACCTTGATCCAATGCTAAATAAATAAATCGAGTCAAATTGAGTTGGGATATATTTCAATTCATAAAACAACTTTTACGAATAGATTTGGTTCAATTTAGGGGTAATCTAACTTCCTGAGTTTGGAAAATATCCCCTCACCAATGCACATACCATCTCACATATTTTTTTTCCCCTAATTAATATCTAAGAATACTATTCACATACAACATGAGTAAGTTTGTTTTGGTGAAAAATATTTTTTATAAAAATAATTTTTTTTATTTATATTTATAGTTATAAAATATTAAAATAATAAAAAATATTCAAATTATTTAATAATAAATATGAAAAGTGTAGTAAAAATCAGCATCCTTTTTTAAAGTTGCTTTCCTACATTACTGTATTTTTTTTTTTATCACAAGGTATACAGGTGTCATAAAAATTCTTCATTCATATATAAATAAATTTGAATTTTCTAAAAAAAATATTTTCTGACAAAATAAAGAAGAGATATGATAATTTTGATATTCTTATTGTTATCCAACTCATTTTTAATAACTTTTTCTCACACAACAATAGGACAGTAAATATAGACTCTAAACTTGTGTGAGGTGAGTAATAATACTTTTGCTCTCTTTTAACTAGCTTTTCACTCGCTTTCTCTCGTACGTATAACTGAGTAAGATTCATTGTACATGAGAGCGAAAGTGAGTAGAAAAGTAAAAATTAAAGAGCAAAGGAACTTTATTCACACAAGAAAAAAAAATATACAAAGAGTGAGTCCAGTCAATTTTCCGTAACAAGAGGATAAAACAATGCAAGAGGCTAGAGGAAAAGAAAATGACAATTCCTAAAGTCAATATCAATGACAAGATTGTTTGATTGGCAATGGTGGGTCTGAGAACGAACCATCAACAATGCGGTTGGCGATCCAGTGATTTGCTGCCTCAGTGTAGTGCACACCATCCCAACTGATATAAGAGGAAGGATCTTCACAAGATCCACCAAAGATTTCTGTACCATTTATCACTTTCTTGTTCCCACACCATACTTGGTTTCCATCCTTATGATATCCACAGCAGATCTTGGCTGCATCTACAAACCCTGCAATGCCAAATTAATATTCTTTGATTGTTCTCGAGAGAGTTGGAAGTTTTAATTTATAAAAATTTAATATAAAAAAGTTTCGATAATCATATTCATATTTCTAAATTTATGAAGACATTAAAACTTTATAATTAATTTATGCTCATGTGTATCCTTTCTGTCCTTGTTCATGAGGGACTAATACAAATTATGAAATAGTCTTTGATCAAAATATCAAAAAGTAAATAATTATAAATTTGAAAAATTATTTTTTTAATTGTTTATTATTTATCAAATTTTAAGTAATTAACTTTTTCGTAAACAATTATGACATTATAATTTATCCTTTAAAATACATTTTATATTTTAAAGGAATTAAATGATTTTATACATAAATCAACTAACATTTTCAATTTTTTTTTTTTTTTTTTTTTTTTTAGGATTTGAGGAGAGCTAACTTGAAAGTGAAGAGAAATGGTGTGGTGGCAGCGTACCTTCCCTTTTTGCATTGCTGATAAGCTCATACTTAGCAGAGAACATATCCACATATATTATTGAGGCATCAGAGAGGTTTCCTCTCAGTTTGAACACAGTATTATTGAGCTGTTTATTTAATTCTTTCGCCATTTCATTCTGGTAATTTACACAGCCATTCTTATCAAGATATCCTGGCAATGGATTATTGGTATTTGCAAGAGTCACTGGCAAGCAGCCAATGGGGCCTGTGTTATGTATCCAGAAAGTCCTTGCTCCTTGTTCATATAAATTCTGGGATTTAGCCAATCACTTTAGAGTAACACCACACTAATTTCTTTAAATTTAAAAAAAAAAAAAAAAGGAAGTGCTCTGTTCCAACCTTTTTTAAGTGTCAAAACTGATACAAACTCTTCTGAAAAAAAATAACTATATGGATTCAAATATGAGTTTGGATCATTTTCAAACAGTTAAAATGTAATCTATGAAATATTTAAATTTAAATATAACTAATATATTTTTCTGATTCAATAGTTAAAACTATATAGAAAGTCAATTAAAATTTGAATTTTAGGAAAAAAATGTGTAATTTCATTAATCTTAAGGAAAGTAAAAAGTATTTTTCTAAAAACAAAATAAAGCTAGCTCCAAATTTGCATCACTTACTTGAACCTGGGCAGCAAATTGTTGCACGATATCAGAGGCCACCGATTGAAAACCTTCCTTAACACCCCCTTTCTCAATTGCAGCAGCAACATCATTTTGCCCAATATCCATAGTGTAAATGGCCTTAGCAAAGTCCTCTGGCCTTGGAAAATGTTTTCTGTAAGAAAGTTTCTTTCCTGCAAATCATAAACTGTGTGCTTGAGCAAATTCAATTCTATAAAATGATAAAACTGAGGAAACCAATTACTCTCTGCAGAAAATCAACCTTTCTGGAAGAACTTAGCGGTTCGGGACTTAAATTGATTGAACTGTGCAATCTGGATCTCAAGAACAAATGGAGTGCCGCCGTCGAAGAAGGTTTTGTTTTGCCGCCGGATGGTTGATGATCCGGCGGCGAAGTTTGCTCCATTCCTATAACTTGTTCCAATTGAATCAACGTACGGACTCAAGTATGGCATACCAAGATGTTTGGCTGCATAAATCATAAGTGAATGAAGTATAATTGATAAGAATGCATATACAAAACCAAAAAGTCATCGGAATAGAAAACAAAGTGGATGCTTGATTCTATGGAAAGAAAGATGGTAGTCAGTCCAAATCTTTCTGTAACCAAACACACACAAATTTGATACCCTCACAACTCATATTTGAATCCGGATCCTCTAAAATTCGCTGTCCATGAAGTGCATAGAGTTTGCTAAAATCCGGTCATTAAACGCATACAAGAGAAAAGATAAAGACAATAACAAGTTACGTGACTTCATCTCTTCCCTGAATACGTTCAACGATTGAATCTCAACAAACTCTATGCACTTCATGGATAACAAATTCCAGAAGATTCATTTTACTGATATTTCACTTTTCTATTCACTTTCTCTTAAAAAAAAAGGACCCCAGTCAATGTGTGACAAATATTTTGATCCATAAAGTGAAAATCATACATATAGTTATTAATTTTTAGGGAAAAAAAAAGAGAGAATTAATGACAACAGTTATGTAATCTATTAACAGAACATATTTATAATTATTTACCTATAAAATCTATGATTAGACGACCATCAGATGCTCTGCCAGCGGGTTCATGAAAATAGGTCTCTCCACAAGGGGAAGCCATTGGATAAAATGCTGCTGCCATACAACCAGTATCTGAATTAGAGTCACCAAAGTTGAAGATTGCTGGGAAATCACAAGATGTTGTAGTGGCATTGAGTTGCTGGGCTTGCAAAATTAGAACCAAAGATACCAAAATCAGAGCAGCACCAAACTGTGCAAGGGCCCCCATTCTCACTGCACAAGAAATGGATTATTATGTTTGGCGTACACCAAGAGAGCAAGTTGTGCATACTATATATAGTCCTATTTTGGATTTTGTATATGAGTCAAAATATTTGTATACCTAACGGCTAATTATCACGTGAGGTAGAAGCAAGTGAAAATAAAATTAGTAAGATATTAATGAAGAATGTGGAATCTGGATTCCCCCATATCTTATTTTACTAATTTTTTAAATTTCAAAATATATATATATATATATATCCTCTTATCTAAAGATTACAAATCTTTTATTATTAAAATCCACAGCTTTAATATAAAAATATTTTTATAATTATTTCTTTCCTAAATTTATATTCATATTGAAGAACTGGACTTTTGTGACAGTTCCAGCACCCCTATACACATTTACATGGGAAATTAGTTCCACCCAAATCTGTAAGATGCAGACAAAGTGCAACTGTTCATAGTTTTGGTAGGGCCTGATTTGTGAAAAGCTACTTTTATCATCTTCAGCCTTTAATGCATATACCTTGATGGCATAATTAATTGTTCGCCTTTTCATTCTCAGCTATATTTGCCTCCACTTTTGGCCATTTATTTTAGCATAAGGTGGTATCTAAATTAATTTGTGCCTACTTCGATCGAGGCATTTTTCGTAAACAAAAATGATATATTCATATTAAAAAATAAATGTATATTTTATATATCTACTAATAAAACAATAAATCTTACTATAGAATTTAAATATAAATATAAAATAATATATAGTTTATTATCAATAAATATAAACATGAATGTGAGTGATTGATGTAGATCTAACATTGTTCTTCTCATCAAGTCAAAGTCATCCAACGCCAACTTAAACAAGTAATGAAGAAATCAAAAAATAATTTTAGCAGTATGAGATAGTCAAACCTGCAACCCATAAGCACCTACCCAACACTTCAGACGCACCGTTCAACCTTGAAGCTAATCCATTGAGTTCCTAAATTTGGTCACAAGTGATAAGAAAATTGATTATTTCAATAATAAACTCAAAGCAATTTCTAGAGCTCTTAATTTCTTTTTTTGAATTTGCAAGAAAAAAAAAGTTTAAAACCACAAAATAGGAATAAAATATCATCTCACAATAAGTCTATTTATTTCCATATCATAGGAGACAAAGCTTTATAATTACTTGAGTTTCTCTTTGAGGGCAAGCCCCTTAACCTTCATAATGATGGAAGATTTCTAACTAATGTGATAAAAAAAGGCAAACCCTTACAAATTATGTTTGTGCCAAAACTAGCAAGCAATTTCAAAATTAGTTGAGCTAAATTTAGATTGTATGTGTTGAATTTGCATAACTATTTTTTTTTACAGAATTTTACTAGAAGTCTTTTTAATATTATAAAAATTATTATATTTATCATCATCTAAATTTTATTATATAGTAAATATATTCCACTCGTCACGGGAATTAGAACTTTTAATTTTCTTTTTATTTCTTTTCATTTTTCATTTTAATTCAAGTTAGGAATAAAACTTTTGAATTTTTTAATCTTTTTCTAATTAAAAATATCTTCTTTTTTATCCATTTTAAATAATTTATATATAAATAAATAATTATATTCATATAGAAATAAAATATGTATTAAAACATGATTAGTAATATCTAATTTTGATTTCATAGATAATGTCTATATATAAATCCTTGCTCTTTCAAGTTTCACATTATTTTTAAATATTAAATACTAAATTTGATATTCCATAGTTTCTATTTTTAAAATTTTTATCACTTTTAAGTATTTATCACAATTTCAATTTCAAATATTTCTTAAATTTATATTTTTTAAGATAATATATTAGTTATAACAATACATAAATTCTTATTAATTAAATAATCAAATCTTCTGAAAAAAGTAATTAATTTAATTTTTTTTAAAAAAATCTTTCTAGTATTATAAAAATCGTAATATTTATCTTCACTCAAATCTCATTATATAGTGAATATCTTCCACTTGTTACTAAAAGGAAATTAGAAATTTTTATTTTTATTTCTTTTTCCTTTTCATTCCAATTCAAGTCATAGATAAAAATTTTGAATTTTTTTAAATCTTCTCTTTTATCTTTTTTAAATAATTTATATATAAGTAAATAATTATATTTATATAAAAATAAAATACTAATCAGCACATGATTAGTAATATCTAATTTTGATTTTGTAAATAATGTCTATCTAAAATTTTTTACTTTTTAAATTTTCACATTATCTTTAAATATTAAATACTAAATTTGATATTTCATAGTTTTCTTTTTTGAAATTTTTATTACTTTTGAGTACTTATCACAATTTTAATTTAAAATAATTCTTAAATTACATAAAAAAAATATTTTTGAAATGTATATTTTTGAAGATAATATATTAGTGAACTCTTATTAAATAAATAATTCAATCTTCTAAAATAAAGTTGTGAATTTAAATTTTCAAATAAAATCTTTCTAATATTATAAAAGTCATGGCATTTACCCTCACTAAAATCTTATTATATAATGAGTGTCTTCCGCTAGCCACCAAAAGGAGAGTGAGAACTTTTAATTTTCTTTTTATTTCTTTCTCTTTTCTGTTCCAATTCAAGTCGTGAATAAAACTTTTAAATTTTGTTAATCTTTGTCTAATTTAAAATATCTTTTGTTTTATTCATATTAAATAATTTATGTATAAGAAAATAACTGTAATTATATAGAAATAAAATACTTATCAATACTTAATAATATATAATTTTATTCGATAAATAATATTTATCTAAAAATTCTCACTTTATACTAAATTAAATTTGATATCTTATAGTTTTCCTTTTTGAAATTTTTATTACTTTTGAATGCTTATCACAATTTCAATTGAAAATATTTCTTAAACTTTATAAAAAAATATTTCTTAAATGTATATTTTTTTAAGAAACTACGTTAATTATAATAATGTATGAACTCTTATTAATTAAATAATTAAGTATTCTAATATAAAGTAATTAATTTAAATCTTCCTAATATTATAAAAATCATCACACTTACCTTTACTCAAATTTCATTATGTAACAAGGGTTTTCCACTCATCACCAGAAAGAAAATAAAAATTTTTAATTTTCTTTTAATTTCTTGTTCCTTTTCGTTTTAATTCATATAGCAGATAAAACAACTGAATTTTTTTAATCTTTTTCTAATTCAAAATATCTTCTTTGTTATATGTATTAAATAATTTATACATAAGTAAATAATTACATTTATATAGAAATAAAATACTTATCAATACATAATTAGTAATATCTAATTTTGATTTTACAGATAATGTCTATTTAAAAATTCTCACTATTTAAATTTTCACATTATTTTTAAATATCAAAAACTAAATTTAATATTTCATAGTTTCCCTTTTTGAGTACTTATCATAATTTCATTTTAAAATATTTCTTAAACTTCATAAAAAATATTTTTAAAATGTATGTTTTTGTCAGGGCCCGTGCCTCCACAGATATTGTCCGCTTTGGCGCTTG
>JANHAO010003343.1:0-26312 GCA_026873985.1 Saraca asoca
AGTGCTCTAAATTGAGAGTACTGGAGTGATAAAATTGTGAGGATTGGGTATAAATCTTGGAGTGAGAATATTGAGTGTGTGTGTGTGAGAGATACAATAATAATTCTTGTATCAATTTTATCACATATAGTAAATATTTTTCGAAGTCTGTCCTATGATTTTTTCCTCTAAGACCAAAGAGGGTTTTCCACGTAAAATTCTGATGTTCACTCTTCTTACATTTTCATTTTATTTTTTTCATTGTGCATGTTCTAAGCCAACAGAACCTAATGATCCATTTTGCAGGCTTCTCTTAGTCTGCCCTTAAATAGATTATGATCCACAATTAAAATCTATATTGCACAGACACCGACACGCGGACACGGGGAAACATTGATACAGACACGGGGATACGACATTTTCAAAAAATATAGGACACCGACATGTGGGGGATACACGTAAATAATAAAAATATAGGGATACATTTGTAAATATTAAAAAATATTGTGTTTATTTATAAATATATATTGTAATTATTATTTTTTCATATGAAAATAAGTAATCATAATATTAAATAACAGGACATAACAAATAATAAGTTGAGAATCGAACTTGACATGGATGTTGAAATAGAGAATGTGTGTCCAAACTTTTTAAAATTACAGACATGACTCCGAAATCGAGCTTAACACACGTGTCGAAATAGGAAACTGGTGTCTGAACTTTTTAAAATTACGGACACGACACCGACACAATGAGTATCGATATCAAAAATATTTCCGACATGCGGATACGACTGCGATATGAAGTGTCGGTGCATCGTAGATTAAAACTCAAGATCGATGTGGACTCTTTGTTTTACTCATACTAATCATATTCATCATCATACTTCTTTATTAGTTATTGAAAATAAAATAAATTTCTTCTTGACATTAATTTCATTTCAAACTCAAAAAAATTAAATTGTCAAATAAAGGTTTGAGTGCACATAAGAAATATATCTTATGGTAAAATGAAAAATAGATTATTAGATAATATTTATCACTAACTGAATTATTGAACAAAAACAAATTGTAATTTTAAATTGTTTTATATTTTATTAGTATTGATAAGTCTGTCCTTGTGGATGATTATAGTTAAGTAGAGTGTTGGAAAAACGTTGGTTTGAAGTATTATTCTTTACCCGAAAAACCATGTTATAATATTCATTTTGAGCAACAATAACACACTTTTATGGCAACATGACGCATAATAATGTTGGATTGGATATAATCACTCCTCCAAACTCACCATGTCATATCAAAACAAAATATTGCATCACTAATTATTTTTTTTCTAGTCCAACCTTTTAGAATAAGCTTAATTATAGGTGCCAAATAATTTACAAAGAGCGTAAAAATACACTTCTTTGCCTAATTGCTTTGCATTACATTTAATAGGAAAAAAATATATTTTTATCTATCTATTGCATGAATTTAATTTTAATTTATTCATTTACGATTTAAAATATTACAAAAAAATAATTTATAATTTACACTATTAATATTTTATTCATATGTGTTTTTCTAAATTTAATAAATTTTTTTCTTGTTAGTCATATATTTTATAATTAATCATAATTTGACTCTAATTACGTCTTACCATTATCAATTTGTTCTTTTACTTAAATTTGAAACCCTAACAAAAATTTACCTTTAATTTTTATATTAGATATGGTTGGATATAATGGAATGAGAATGATAATGAAAATGTATCATTTCATTAAATGATGGAATCTCTATTCTATTACAAAAGGAATAAAATGGATCATTCAGTTATTTATGAATTGATCTTTTTATATTCTTATCTCTTATATTTTTTATATATTTTAAAATTATCTTTATATTAATAAATAATAAAATAATATAATTTTTTCAATACTTTCATTGTAAAAATATTTTGATAATTATATTTTTAATAATAGAATTTAAACTAAGATATTTTATATTATTTATAAAATAAATATTATTTATTATACAAAATTATTTAATATAAAATAAAAATAATGAATTAGAATTTATTTATATATAAGGAAAATTAAAATTATAAAAATAATGTGAACATACTTGAAAAATAAAACAATGTCATACTATCAACAAATGTAGTACATTTATAAAAATTTAGTATAATGAATATCTAAAAGATATAAATTAATTATTTATATGTTATAATTATTACTTTATTGATATTGCAATATCACCTATTTAATTTATATATGATTCTTCTTATATAACTTAAGGAATTGAAGTCTTACACATTTTTTACTATTTTTAAATAAATATTTTATTATTTTATTATTATAGGAATATTATTATAATTGATTATATTTTTTTATTACATTTCTACGATATTCATTACATTGCATTCTTATTCCTATTATTATTCCATTTCATTATACCAAGCATAATATAAGGGTTTTGGATATAGGGAAAAGAATAAATTAAGAACAATATAATGTAATTAAGATTAAATTAGGATTTATTCTGAAGTATATTACTATTTATTAGATTTAGATAGAAAATTAATACAAATATATAAAGTGTTAATTATAAATCATAAGTTCCCTCTTTAATAAATTAAATATAGAATCATACATAAAGTGTTTTTTTTATTTTAATATAATATACTAAAATACATTTTTAATTATGTTAACTAACAAGAAAAAAAAAACAAAAACAAAATAGTTAAGGGCCGAAGCCGAACAGGTCAGATTTCACCATGCTCCCGGGGGCTGACCTTAGGAGCATACTACCACCCACACACAATCCCTCCCTCCCTCCCTCGCCATTCAGATCTTCCCCTCCATCCTCTGCTTCTTCTTCCTTAGCTTGCCTTTTCCCTATAATCTACTCTATATACAGAGATCATCATTTGATTTTCGAATTTATCCATTTTTTTTCGCAAGTGGGTGAACCAGTTTCTCCTCAAGCTGAACCAAAATCATGAACGATTTCGATGGTCTCTTAGCTACCGATTTCGGATTCAAACCTCAAGGCAAATCGGCTCCAATGGCTGCTTCGAAGGGATCTCCTAATTTGGCCACCAGTAGCAGCCGGAACTTGGATTTGGAATCTCGTGGCGCATCCCGATCCACGCTTAGTTCGAATTCCTATGGTGGGAACTTCATGGATGACCGTGATGGGATATTTAAGTCTTCCAGCAATCAGAAGAATCAGGATGATTTTGGGGATCTGTTTGGAGGTTCCGCGAAATATACGAGCAAATCCGAGGGTCGTGGAGCTGATTCATCGTTCAATTTTGAAAATATGTTTCATGGGTCCAGTGATTTTGGTTCGAAGTCTGTGAATTTGCCGGTATATGACAAACCCGTCTATGATGATGACATTTTCGATGGTGTGCCCGGGTTAAAGAGCTCGTCCAAAGTTAAATACGATGACATTTTTGCATCGATGTCTTCGGCTCCAGAAAGTGAAGGAGGCGGATTTGAGGATCTTCTTGGTGGTTTTGGTAAGTCAGAGCGTGAATCAAAGAGTTCGGCTGCTAAGGCATCCGAAAATGATGGCAGAAGTGTACCCAACTTTGATGATTTGCTTCCTGGATTTGGAGGAAGTAGCCCTTCTAGAGACAGGTACAGAGAAGTATGCTTTTCAGTAATAGAGTTTGTTCGTAAATTGCATACTTAAGTGGCGGCCTGAATGTGCAGTAATACTTGCTCCCACCACTTTATTAGTTGCTGTTGATGTGGTACATTGGCATATTTACGTGCATAGAGAAATGAATTGTCATTCTAATACCACATGTAGTCTGTTTTTTTGTCAGAGACATGACATTCAGTGAGCTATGAGAATAGCTACTAAAGTATTAAAAGTTAGATGCGACATAATGGTAAACTAAAAAGATCGAGTGAACTATGCTAAAATTTAACATTCAAATTGAGAGACCTCTCGATAGCCAATGAAAAATAAAATTGGAGAACTGAAAGATTACTTCGTATAGTTTCAGTGAAAAGGGAAAACGTGATTCCACGCGGGACTTGCAGTACTTCACACTATCAAGGATAAATTCCAAACTGCTTGTGCTTGGTCAAGGTGGTTTAAACTAAATACATGGGATGGTTCAAGAGACACGTGTGATAATTAAATTTAAAATTGAAGAGCTGTTCTGCTTCCTTCTGTCTTTGGTTAATTTATGAATAATTTTTTTTTCTCACATGGCTGACATTGAGGGTGAATGCAATTAAGCTGGATGTATGCAATTTGTAGTTCTCTAATATTGGAAATGAGTGAGACCAAAATATCATCATGGATCACAGTGTGCTTGTGACCTTTCTCCAAAGAGAATGCAAGATTCTTTTCTCTTTTTGTAACCATAGGTCTATAGCCAATAAAATTCCCCTCATTTTCAGAAGCTGCATGTTCCTTTTCTGCCAAGCAGTTAATATCAAATACCTGGGTATATATATTGTAAGTTTAACCCTCCATTGCTATTGCTAACTAAACTGTGAAAATATAAATAAATATATATATGTATATATTTGTAGAAATTTGTGTCTTCTGGTATCTGTACATCCTGTAGATACAATCCCTTGTAATTATTACAGATAGCTGAGTTTACATAAAAATGGAACTTAGACACTTATCTTTGTCAGCTATGTGGAATGAATAACTCAGTATTCATGTATGCCAGTTTTAATGACTGTTTTATTGTAGTTGATATGTGTTTGATTTCATGTATTGTTAATTGTATTAGAATCATTTTTCACATACTGCGCTGTTGACAGGCCTGCTCCTGATACTGGTTCGTCCTCAGAACCAACAGCCAGTGCATTCAAATCAACCTCCAGTGCATCAGACGATCCTTTTAAAGTATTTGAATCAGCTTCAGCCCCAGTGGATTCATTTACCAACCACTTTACTGACCCATTGGAAGAAATCAGTAAAGTTAGTAGTTCCAGAAGCAAAAAAAATGAGAGTTCATCCAATTCTAATGATAGAGTGTATGATGATGTTGATCCCTTTGATGGGATTGGGGAATCTGTACCAGCATTCTCATCGGTGAGGAATAACAAGGAGGATAGAAGTCCTCAAAGGACAAATACAAGCACAAGTTGGACTGGAGATAAAGAACCTGTTGAGAAATCTTCTATGAGGAATTTTGAGACACACACTCATAATACAATTCATATTGACCATGATAGAGAGTTTCAATCCACCCCCTTTGGCATGCCTGCTTATTCATCTGATTCTAATAAGCCAGTTGGCCAAAGGGCTTCTTCTCCTTCATATAACAAGGCTGATTTTAGGGGGGCAAATATTCAGGTGGATATGTCACCAAAATATGAAGAAAATTTGGAGTCAAATGATGATATATGGCTGACAGTATCAGAGATTCCTCTTTTTACACAGCCAACTGCTGCTCCACCTCCTTCAAGACCCCCTCCTCCTCGGCCAGTACAGGTTCCAAAGACAGGAACAGGTTCTCCTGCTTCTGCCAATACAAGAAAGAAAGCTAATGAGTATTCGTCTTTCCCAGGTTCTGCTCGATTCTCTCAGGGTCCTAGATCTGCCCCTGGCACAGCAAATGTACCCCCGGCATCTCAGTTTGATGAATTTGAGGATTTTGCCATGGGGAGGAGGAGTAGTAATGATAATGAACGTGAAAATGGTCTTGCTAATGATGATTTAGAGATGAACTCAGCTGCTGCCGCTATGAAGGAGGCTATGGATAGAGCTGAAGCTAAATTCAGGCATGCGAAGGAAGTCAGGGAGAGAGAGAATACAAAGGCTGCTCGAAGCAGAGAAGCGGTGCAACTGGAAAAAGATGACAGAGCTATGCAAGAGGAGAGAGAAAGACAGGAAATGTTAGACCGTGAACGACAGCAGAAGGAGAGGGAGGAAAGGGAGCTAAGAAGACTTGAGAAGGAAAGGGAAAGGGAGGAGAAAGTAAGAGAACAACAGCGACTTGAGAGGGAAAGGGAGAGAGCAAGGGAGATTGAAAGGGAAAGAGAAAAGGCAAGGCAAGCTGTAGAAAGAGCTACTAGAGAAGCACGTGAAAGAGCAGCTGCTGAAGCACGAGCAAGGGCTCAGAGGGCTGCTGTTGAGAAAGCTAGCGCTGAAGCTCGAGAGCGAGCTGAAAGGGCTGCAGTTCAGAGAGCTCAAGCTGAAGCCCGTGAAAGGGCTGCTGCTGAGGCAAAGGAAAGGGCTGAAAAGGCTGCTGCAGAAGCAAGGGAAAGGGCAAATGCAGAAGCAAAGGAGAGGGATGCACATGATAGAGCAGCAGCAGCAAAGGCCGAAGCTGAAGCACGACTTAGAGCGGAACGGGCTGCTGTAGAAAGAGCAGCTGCTGAAGCTCGACAAAGGGCTGTTGCAGAGGCCCGAGAAAGAGCTACAGCTGCTTCAAGGATGAACCAACAAAAGAATGACGATGATCTTGAATCCTTCTTTGGAATGGGCAATCGGGCCAGCAGTGCTCCAAGGCCGCCTAGGGCTAGCTCTTCAGTGAGAACCTGTTCTTATTATTCATTATCTGATTCTATTGAAAACATGTATTAGTGTTCTGAACTGTATTTCTTCAGGACTCTGTATTTGATACCCAATTTCAGCCAGATGCGACGAGGAAATCTACAGGAGTATCTTCAAGCATGAAGAAAGCATCATCATCAACTAATATTGTTGATGATCTTTCCTCTATTTTTGGATGTAGGTTTTCATTTTTAATACAATTTCATTAACGTGATATGGATTTTCATTCTTTTGTCTCATGTTGCTTAATTGGCTCTTTTTTCCCCCGTTTTATGGGTTGCAGCCACTCAATCATCTGGAGATTTTCGGGAAGTTGAAGGGGAAAGTGAAGAAAGAAGGAGAGCCAGGTTGGAACGGCACCAAAGGACTCAGGAGCGTGCGGTATGGGATACTGCATATGGTTTTTAAATTTGATTACTGTCTTTGTTGTTAGTTGAAAATAAATAATAGGCAAACTGTACCCTCTTTTTGAATTAATTTGTCATTGGACTGATGTGGAAGTTTGCATATTTATATGTAATCTTTTTACCTTGTTTGTCAATTTTATGACTTTTGATGTATTATGTCAGGCAAAAGCATTGGCTGAGAAGAATCAACGGGACCTACAAACTCAGAGGGAGCAAGCTGAAAGACATGTAAGTGGCTTCTTTTGTTTTTTTTTTTCAGTAAATGCCACAAACTTCAGGCTATTCATTTTCATCCACTACTGTGTTTACTTTGGCATATTTTATGTTGACAGGGTGCATTTAATGTTAGATATTTGTTGTTTATTGGGGCTTTGCTTTCCAATTGCATTTTGATTGATGAAATTTTGCAAGCTAGTAATTCTAACATGATTTTAATTTTATCATCTAATTTTACATATGCATTTCTTTCAGAGGCTTGCGGAAACACTGGATTTTGAAATCAAGCGTTGGGCTGCTGGAAAAGAGGGAAACTTGCGTGCTTTGCTGTCCACTCTACACTATGTACGTGCTTGGATAATCTTTGTGAATTTGTTTATCCAGATCCATATAATACTTGGCAGTGTCTGTGATGATGTGGGGTTACATTTTGTCCTTTCTCTTTTTCATTTTTCATTATCTTGGTCCAAATTATAACATACATGTTGAATTATTTTTGTATTTTAGCTTTCCTCCAATGCTTCTCGTCTAACATTCAATTTAACATTTTAATGTACATAGGACCCCATAAAGTTAAATTTCTTCCATTGCTAGGTTATTGTCTGCCTTTACATGCCAAATATAGATGCATATGCGCTTTCTAACCTTTTAAAGCTGATTTTATTGGTTTCTTATGATATGCATGGGATTTTCAATTCCTTTCAATTAATAATATTCATCATCAGTAATTTCCACTCAGATATTTGCTGACATGACAGAAGGCAACTGTTTCCGGAATATTTTCTTTTACAAAACTGTCCTGAATTTGGCTTTTGAAAGCAGACAAACAACCCCTTGACTTTTAGTATGTGAATGTTGATATTGTGTTGTCCAAGTGGTTTTTGTTCTCTGATTTGAGTCACTTGTATTGACTCGATTCCTTAACGAATGATGTTCAGGTACTGTGGCCTGAATGTGGTTGGCAGCCAGTTTCTTTAACAGATTTAATTACGGGTGCCGCAGTTAAGAAAGCTTATAGAAAAGCTACTTTGTGCATCCATCCTGATAAGGTGCAGCAGAAGGGTGCCAGTCTTCAACAGAAATATATTGCTGAGAAGGTGTTTGATCTACTGAAGGTATTGCAGATTGTTATATACATAACTCCTTGTTCTCTTATCAATGCTTTTTATAAGCAGTGCCAGTCAATCAATGAGTTTATTACTATGGAGATTGTATTCTAAGTGGCCTATGAAAAATGGTTTTGTTATACAATATTTTTGTCATGCTGTTGATGTGCACATTAAGACAGAAAATTTCAATATCCTTTTCTTGTCCAGTTTTAGTCCCACAAAAAAAAATAGGGTAGCTAGATGGGGTCTTCCATGGTGCGTTCTTCTACTTGATTGTTTGGGAACTGATATATTAGAAACACTAATGTATGGTCAAGTCAACAATGATGCAATGCCTTTTTTCTTTCCTGAAATTTGTATCATTGTTAACAGGAAGCATGGAATAAGCTCAATTCAGAGGAGCTTTTCTAATCTCTGATGAACTTGGTCGGTGATTATCTTGAGAGGGGACCAAACCTGTTTCAGCAGCCTCCCCCAATGAATAATTTTTTTGATGAAGTTGAAATGCATCATCAGGGTGAAATGTAGCCCTCAGGATGACCGGAGGTATCCCAAGGCGGTACCTTCGGTGGAAGTGGTCAATTGATGTTTCGAGTTCCAGCATATTACAAGGCTTCCACAGATGTTGATTTTTTTTTTTTGTGTAAAATATCAGTTTGTGGGTTTCTTATCTCTTAATTTTATTCATTAACTTTGTTGAGCGATGGCTCATGAGGGTCTTTTTCTTTTTCTTTTTTTTTTTTTGGTTGATTTTATTACTTGAGATACAGTAACATCTCTTGAATATATATAACATCATGTGTATTGTTGAATACATTCCAATGTACGAGCACATTACTTTTACTTGGCATGTCAAGCTTTAAATCTATTTTTATAAATGAATTTTGAAACTATTATTTAAGTGCTATTAGATTGTTATGGGGATTATTTATTATATGAACTTTATTCGATATGATTTACTTATATTAAAGAACCAATTATCTCATATAATAACCTCATTTTTATATTTAAAATCCTTATTTATGTGAACTAAGTGCCACGTTTGTGATTTTATCCTTTCTAATCATCAAGGCACGCAACTATTGGCACGAGTCAATACTAGTACCAAAGTGGCACTGTCAATGGACTCCCACCGTGTATTTTCTCTACGAACTATGTATTAAGGTTATTGTGCTTCCATAAAATCTCTAACGAAGGAATTGATTTGCACACATAATTTCCTTGTAATACTTATCATACTTGCACACAGCTATAATGTCATGCAAACTGGCTTTAAAACTCTCAGCAAGGAGCACTACTCCAAACAATATGCAGATTGTACTGTGGGAACTCTTTTGGAACTCCCAAGTAGGTGATTGCTTGAAAATTGCCTTCTCCTTCATCTTTCAAAGGACTAATCGTGGTAATCCAATTCATCTAATACATTACAAGGGTACACACAAACCACACACCCGTTCCCGCCCACGTTAGTTTCTCACATCCACAAGAAACTGTAATGTGGTGTAAATCATACTCTAGTAGCTTGTCTTGAATGGCCTGTATGTCTTTAGGTCAAGCAAGACACCAGCAACTGATCCAGCAGCAGCCACAACTGATATGATCAGGCAAGCCCCACTAAACATTTTGAGACAAACCCATCTGCTACTCCATTTTGGGATCTTCTTCTGACAAATATACATCTCCACTGGAAAATAAACAGTCAAAGGCCAAAACCCAAACGCCCCAAGAATTCCCACAACATCATTGAAGAATGGAAGCAACATTGATATAACAGTTGTTACTATAACAAAGGCTGTCCTCCAAACCAGTCTAAAGAGGTTAAGGTTGTAAGGGCCATAAAATGGGATTTGAATTTTAAATTCCTTGGTGATGAGTTCACTCTTGTCTGACCATCTTTGTGCTGCCAATCTCTCAACAAAGGCAAAGATGGGCTGGCTACACACTTGGTATGCTCCCACAAGGTGAATTACTATAGCTGCATTGGCAATGTCTAGCAGCCAATATGGGTTATAGAAACCAAAACCAGTGAGCAGGTTCCCAGGTGACAAGTCTCCAAAAGCTGCATAGCCCATGGAGCTACAAAGCATATAAAGTGTTGTGGTTACTCCAATGCTTAATATTGTAGCCTTCTTCATTGTCTTTGCTTCTGATGGTGGAGATTTTATGGTGTCCTGTGAATAAAATGGCCAGTGTATTAAGATATCATGTGACCTGATATTCTAAAATTTTCAAGTTTAATCATAATTTTGGTCCTTAAAACTTCAATGTTATTGCAATATTACCCTTCTAGTTTCAATTTTAGCACTTTCATTATCATACAACTTCAATATTATCATTAACAATATCATGAGATCATTGGCACTTTCCTTATGATAATTTTGATATATTTATTTGATATGTTATGTGACGTCAGCATAAAAGAAAAGAGCACTAATAATACCACATCACTCGACATATGATCAGCGTGATAGATATGTTGGCAAACATCATATGGCATGTTGATATTTTTAAAATACATCATCACAATAAGAACCTAAAACCTAATTGCTTTAATTTGGAAACCATAATTACGAATAAATTGTTACAATAAAAAGCATAAGGTTTAAAATTGCAGCAAAATCGGCATAAGGACTGAAACTGCTATTAAATTTCTTTAATTCATAGTTTTTCAAGAGAAAGAGTGTACCTGAATCTCAATGAGAATGACAGAGAATGAGTAGGCAAAGGCTATGTCACCAAGAGCTTGGAAACTCCTCCATACTTTTTGTGTCTGAGCTGCATTGTCAATGCTTATTCCTGTAAGGCTACCTTTGAAAGTACCCGTTGCTGCTCAAAACCAATGAAAATCTCACTGTTAAAAACTTAACTCATTCACTGTATAGAATGAGTTCCATTTAAAACAAAAGCTTTCTATGAACCTGCAACTTGTGAGATTCCAAGTGCAACACCAATTGTGGAGTAGGAAATAGACATCACTGCAGCAACTATTGAGAGCCACCAAATTTGATCGAAGTCCCGAATTTGAGAAAAGAAAATTTGGGTAACACCAAAAAGGATCATGTAAGGGTTGCTTGAAATATGGCATGGATTTTTCCCATTGCTGTCATGAAAACAATTAGACCTTTTGATTGCCCTAAAAGCCAAAATGAATAACAAACTCATCGGTGATCAAGACATATAATACGATCCTATCACTATAAGGAAATTTACGTTCGTGTTAATACATCAGTTTGTATCTGGTTCATTGATGGAAATCTATTATGAGCGCTTAATACATAGTCTGAATGTGGTGTTACTCACATCATGCTTATAGAAGCCGCAATTGTGTACCCAATAGCAATTCCAAAAAGATTCAGGTACTGAATTACCCCACATATCTTAACCTTAAACCCACCTGCACATACATTTTAGTTCATTTGTAGATTATTCCAATAAGATTGGGAAAGACAGATTGTGTCAATATTAATTATCATTACCCAGAATGGATTGAACAGCGTCCATGTAAGTATAGTTTCTCTTGCCAGTATCAGGATCCCCGACACGATAACAATCTGCTAATAATGAAGAAGTGTAACAATTGACAACAGCGAATAAGATCATGACAACAGGACCAGCAATCCAACCAAGCTGAGCAATGGCCCAAGCTAAGGACAGCACCCCAGAGCCTATCACAGCCGTTATTATGTGGCAACTTGCAGTCCAAACAGTTCCTGCCTCGTTTCAACGTGCATTATATTAGCCATAACAAAGTTGTGCACTATGTGAAACATGGAAAGGTGACAGATAAGAGTTACAATTCTATGCATTCACAACTACACACATGTCACAATCTTATATGAAGTATTGAACAGGTTTAACTTGATTGTAACATGTGCTCAGGTGTGAGGGAATTGTCAAGTGAAAGAAGTGCAAATATGAAATTTGGGAAAGAGGAAGAGTATAGAGCAAGGTGCGTGTATAAATACCAGTTCTTTTAAGATGGCCATCATCGTCATGGCATTTGGAAGCAGTGTGTGAAGGAACATCAATGGAGATGGTTTCAAAAACTTGATGGTGGTGGTTAAAGTGGTTCGTGTTGTTTGTGGCAGTGTTCTCACCCATCTTCTTTGTGGAACAGGGGGAAAATTAAAGCCGAGTGAGCAAATTCGTGTGTAGGAATGGGTTGAAATGATGCTAGCTATATAGAGAGAATAGTTCCAAATTTGGTATGTGCGGAAGAAGATGACTCGTGTGGTATTTATAGGAGTTTCAAGGAATTAGAAAAGGTTGCCCAAAATTAAGCCACCCTCTTATAATTCATAAAGTGCACGAAAATTGAAAAGAACTGGTGGAGACACGTGTTACTTCACCTTCTCCTATCACTGATTGTTTTTCCAATTCAAAAACGCCAGGTAAAATGCATTTGTACGATTGTATCAAATTACTATCACTTGGACTTTTTATTATAACATACTTTGAAGTAACATGTTTTTTCAAATATTTTGGACGTTGGATACACCTTTTATGACAATAATACTAATATATTCCCAAGGAAATGCCACTAGTACCGCTACCACTGAATATCTCTCAGCCTAATCACCAATTTTCTTTGTAGTTGCCAATTGACAATTGATTGGCTACTTTCTGGATAACGATATACTAACCAATGGTTAAGTTATTCAAAGATGCAATATTCATTAATTACGTAATAATTAATGTCTTATGAACAGAAAAATAATATCCAACATGAACTGTAACGTGTTTGTGGCTGTCTTTATAATAAATCTATATTAAACTTTCAAATCAATTAATAAATCTCTATAAGCTTTCCCGCAGTGGAGGGGAAGCAAAAAAGATATTTTTCTGGGTATTCCAATTAATTTAGGTTTAAGGAATACTATTAGTTGTTAGATAATCATAAGTTATCCTTCAATTTCGAGGATGTTCTATACATAGCACAGGTAAGATCTTAAAGAACTCAGTCTAACCTTATCTCTTTGAAGAGTACATGAAATGAAAAGCACTCAGGTAGTGGAGTTCGTTCTTGTCTTCATTCCCACAGTAAAACTGAAATAGTTATGGTGACATGAAAGCCATGTGTAATGAAACGACAAACTCCCCCACCCCATTTCTTAAAAAATCTTACAAGTTTCATGTAATGATTTCAAAGTGAAAGGAGTTTGCTTTATAAGTGCACCAAATCGGTGACACTCCTTTTTGCTTACCCTACTGTCCTGTTCCATCTGTTTCAAATCTGTCTTAATAATACCAATACACTTTTCGAGCGACACTGGCATGTGTAAAAGAGTGGTTTTAGAGACATAACTCTAGAGACACTCTCTTAGTCACTTCTTCTTAAAGGAGTGGACTTCACATAAACGTTTGAAGTTGATTTATTCTGTGAGAGGAAGTGACTCTGGAGTATTTCTGAAATTGTATTTTCATCATTTTCCTGTGAAAAATATAAGTTCCATTTCTGCAAGAGGATGTGTCTTGGGAATGTTTCTGTCATTTTCAAATCTCTGTATATATATTCATTATAACTTGCTTTTTCAAATCCTTGCCTAACTACTCGCCCAAATCCTGTTAATTTCTATGTTTCAATGAAACCAGAAGACTGAGGACTGGAAGACAGCGATGGTCATCTAAACCTAATACATGCATGATTAAATATCAAACTCATCCTAAAGTTCAATGCAGCTGAATTACGCACCTGCCCACATGCTTTCATTTTTGCCGGTCATGATACATGCAATAATAGTATTATTATTGGGGTTTATCCCTATTTTATCCTCCTTTTTCTTGGCTTCCCTTTCTAGTTGGGGTGGGTTTAAATTGAAATATTAACAAGCCTAGCTACAATAACTACTCGGCCAAGTTTTGAAGCCCCTCTTCTTAGAAAAGATTAATACCTCTTTATGAGAAGTTAAAGGTTTAATATTTAAGTATTGGCATCTTTTTGTTTGTCATTATGATTTGCTATGCAATGCAAATGAGATATTCTTCACAAAGATATTTTATTTTCTTCCCTTTCACCTCTTCTCCATAATTTAAATTTTGATTAGTACAATCCAACATTCAGGTGTAGTCTTTTTTTTTTTTTTTAAATTGTATTCTACATCAAAATTAATAAATTTACGATTTAATTATATTTTTTGTCCCCTAAAATAAATCAATTGATTTATTTTTTTAAAATGTAAAATTCTATTTTGATTCTCTAAATCAAAATCAAATCAATTTTGGTCTAAAATTTAACTTTCATCCAAATAAAAAAAGGCAATATTAGTAATATATGATTTAATTATATCTTTTATCCTCTTAAAATACAAATTGATCAAATTTGATCCCTTAAAATCAAAATTCTATTTTCATGCTTTAAAACTAAATAATAATAACAATAATAATAATAATTTATTTACTATCTTGTAAAATAATTTATTTGATTATAAGAAAATATAATTTAAATAGAGAGAATAAATATTTTAACAATAAAAAGTAAAGTTTTAAAAAAATAAAAATTTAGATTAAAAATATATATATTAGATATAAAGATAATGATAGGGATTTGATTTTTAAAGATTAATTAAGATTTGATTTTCTGACTTTTGTTTCAAAAACTCATAGGTAAAAAAAAAAATAATGTTAAACAAATAGTAATATCTTAATAAGAAAATAAATGTTTGCATTAGAAATTTATAATAGATATAATAATAAAAACTTATAATACATATAATTTTTCTATAAAAAATATAGATTTTAAAATAATAGAAAAATCTATATAATAAAAAAATCGATACAGAAAAATAATAATAGGTCAATCTCTTACCATATACTAATGATAAACAAAAAAAGTGAAAAAAAAATCAGTACAAGGTTAATCTCTTATATATTATATAGAATTTAAAATAAAAAAATAACAGAAATATTGATTTATAATTATATAGATTTTTATTAATTTTAAAGATTTTTTCTATTATTTAAAATCTATAATTTTTTTAAAAAATTATATCAATTATAAGATTCTATTATTATATTTATTATATGTTTCTATTATTATTAAAATATTTACTCTTTCTTATTAAATTATATTTTCTTATAATCAAATAAATATTTCATAAAATAGTAAATAAATTATTATTATCTATTTTAGGGGATAAAAATAAAATTTTGATTTTAAGGGATTAAATGTCATCAATTTGTATTTTAATTAAAGAAACAAAAATGTAATTAAATCAAATATTACTATTCATTTTTATTTCTAGTTGGACAAAAGTTAAATTTTGAATCAAAATTAATTTGATTTTAGTTTTAGGATACCAAAATAAAATTTTATTTTTAAGGAATATTAAATATAATTAATTTATATTTCAGAGGAGCAAAAATATAATTAAACTTAAATTTAATAATAAGAGACATTAACTCTCATGTAAATAAAACTATTTAAATCATTCCACATTTTTCTCTCTAGAACATGAAAATTGCAGTGTGAATTTATAAAAGAGATAATGATAGAAATTTTTTGTATATTTAAATAATAATTTCAATAAAAAAAAAATCTGAAAATATTATAATAAAAAAGTATATTTTTAAATTTCAAAGTTAAAAAAAAAATTGACAAATGAAAAACTGAAGTACGTCACTCCCGTTATCAAAAGAAAGTAGCCAACAATGAATTGGACCACCCAATTGATTGGGTAATGGGTTCTATTTTCTTAAGTGGGTCAGGCTCGTGGTATTTTGGCCCAACATGAGATAGCCAACCCATCGAGAACCGCTATTATTCAGACAAAGATAAAACATTATTGAACACAGGCCCAAAAATATTTTATTGCAAAATGGGCCCAAATTAGTCTAGATCATAGGCGTCAGAGGATTAGCCTTTAATTAATATCTAAAAAACTAGTCTGCTCGAATCGCGACAGCTTTCTGCCGCCATGATGTGTAAGCAGACCATATTACTCTGAAGCAAGCTAGCAACGACAGCAAGGACGAAGGTGCTTTGAAACTCTACGAAGCCTGAAGGACCTCAACAATGGCGTTGCCAATCTCCTCCACAGTACCATCCGCTTTGAAATCTTCCTCCATAAAACCTCAATCCTTCTCCTTCTGCTTTCCCCAAGTCACGCAACCTTCCTCCTTGTCCCTATTCTCAGTCTCATTTCCAATCCCTAACTGTAGTTTCACTAGACTCAGGGCTGTTCTGTGCCGTGCCGCAAAGTCGCAGACTGAATCAGTCAAGAAGCGTTCTTCGTCGACGGGTAATAAGAAGAAGAAGAAGAAGAAGAATAGTAAGGTTGAAAATTCTGAGGATTTAAACTTGAGTGATGATGAAATTGCCGATGGTTTTAACATTGTTGGTGATGAAGACGCGCCTTCCACTTCCAATTCTTCTTTGGATTACCATCCCTTACCACTCCCAAAACCACCTGCTGGTTTTGTTGTAGATGAATACGGGAAGGTGCTTCAAGCTGGAACTAAGCGACTAGCCACTATTGTGAGTTCTCTTTATATTTAAAATTAGATTCAATTTTTTTTTAGTAAGAATCTAGCCAACCAGTCTGTGTTTGGAGAAGTGATTATAACAGATGGGTTTTACATGGCTATTTCCACTTGTTTTTTTTTTTGGGGAATACTGCTTCTGGCTCAACAAACCCGTCAAAAAAAACAAGGGCCTCTGGCTCCCGTGATTTTCTTGTCACAGTAAAAGATTGAGATTTTATGGTCTTATCGTAGAAAAACCTCTTCTAGTTTTGCAAATACATTTCAAGGATCGTATGCTCTTAGTTTCAATTTATTTAAAACGTCAGAACAGATGGGCAAAGTGTTAACTACAATTGTCTCTCTGCTACACTTTGAACCAACTACTTGTTGGTAAATTGAAATTAGGTTTATACCGCATGCAGATAAAGTGATAAAGTATTTTTTTTTTCTTTTATTAAAGTGAGTAAATAAATAACGCCTGATTAGGTGCTTTAATTTGTGCCATGTTATGATTAGGTGTTTAATATATATACCTTTTAACGTTTGACTCATTTCAAATTGCAAATCTGATAATATTGTGATCAATTAATCCACAGATTGATCCAACGAACAACCTTCCCTTAGAATGTGTTATAAGGAGAGTGTTCAGAAGTTCTCAAGGAGATGAGTGCATGTTGCTGTATCCAGTTGACACGTAAGTAGCAAAAGTTATTTCACTGGGATTGTCATAGTGATTTCACTGGCTTTATATGACTATCCCGTAAATTCAGAAGCTTATTTATCGAAAATTTCTTAACAATGGATGATTAAACGTGTACTTCAGGCCAATTCAAATATTAAAGAGCACCAATGTTGAGGGATGGTCAGCTGTAAGTTTCTCTTCCACATTCGAAGTCTCATTTTGTTTATACTTTATATACTTTACGTATTCCTAGCTGCTGCTAGTATTGATTTAATAAAATTTTCATGATGTATTCCATATGGCTTTCAATTCATAGGATCCTCACCAATTTTAGTTTCTTATAATGATATTATATTGTGCTGTTATTTCTGTATTGTAAGGCATTTTTTTAAAGTCCTTTTCTACATGATGTATCACCTCTGTGCTTCCCTTTTTATCACTCACTAATAGAAAGACAGAGATAGCCGCTCTTATTGCTTTTCCCTTGTTGAATTTTTTCATTCCAATTTGTATTCTACTTCTGCGTTGTAGGTTAGTGATGAGGAACTTGAATCTATTCTTCCTTCTGCTGCTTATGCACTTGCCAAGATACACATGCACCTGGTTTATAGTGGGTACGATTGTACTTTCTTGTCATTTAGGAAACCATAAACTACTATGATGTATTTACCAGTGAATCTTCATGTGTCTTATAACAGGTTTTGTTACACAGCTCGTGGTGGTTTTTGCTACTCAGAAGAAGAAATATTTGACTTCCACACAGGCAATGATTTCTTGCTTTCCTTTTCACCAAAAGTACTAACTTATACTATTTGTGTAATTGTAAGATAAAGGAGACAGAGGTCATATTCAGGTCACTATAGAATATTTTCTTGTTCAAGATGTGTCTCTTAATGTGCTAGAGATTCTGTGTTACTGGGGAGCTTGGAAATTTTTTTTTTTTTCTTTCTCCTCAGTTTTAAAAGGCTACCTTTTGTGTGAAGATGTGTCTTCCTCTTTGGTCTTATTCCCTGTATGACCTCTACGTCTGATTCTAATTGCATTGTTTTTCCTTTATGTTGCTGTTAAAGGGGAAATATGTTGCACAGATATTTAAATTTAAGTTGTATGCTAAAAATTTAATCCACCATGTTACCATTTTACAGATGATGGTAAAGAAGTAGATGGATTGCCAACTGAGGGTGTAGAAATTACAAGCTTCAATATGGTAACTTGACATCCCTTAACTACACAAACATGTTATTCCATATTTTGACTTTTGAATGGATTTATCTTTTTCTTCCTTTTTTCAAATAGAGGCTAAACAACAGGAATTGGTTATCCCCTTCCCAAATCCCACCCCACTGTTGTAACCTCCAAGACAGTTGTTTATTGAAGTTAACTTGACTTTGAAAGATGTGTTACGTCGTTGAGTATGTTTTGCAGCTTCATCAAATTCATCTTGACAAACATAAGAAATATATCAGGCAATGTTTTTGATGTGGGATAAGATTATGTTTGTTACCAAGGTTTGGTTTAAAGCTCATGGTTTCTGTTGATGGATAAGTTTGACAGTCCTGCAAAGAAATTGGGAATTTTCTAGATGATGGAACGGTTCATTTGCGTTTTTATTGTAATCTTTAGTTTTTTTTCTTCCTGTCTATTGAGGATAGCTTATCGTCTTTTCTTGTACTTTTTTCTTTCTTTAATAATATTTCTTTTTTTATCAAATAAATAAATAAATAAATATGCGACCTTAGAGCTTGATTGTATGATTTGAGTCAAGTTATCTTTCCTCACAAGGGAATTATGGGTATCTGGAAGATGTCAGATTGAATATTATCAGAAATGAATTACTTTAAGATTTTCTCCATCTCATGTATCCTTGTCTAATTCTTAATATTTTCCTTAGCCAGCTCTGGCCTGCACCAAATGTAGTTGAATTGAGGACATTACGCCTTACTGCATGTTAATTTGTAGTCCTTTTCTTGCAGGAAGGTGCACATTACATGATTTATACTCCATCTGATCCACTTCTTTTTGTTGCTGTGAAGGTAGGCTTCTGCATTTGCTGTAACTATTGTCTGTGTTGAAAGGAATTAGCATCTTGTTTTATTTATGACATTGTTCTATTTATGAAATATATTTTATAGCTAATTGGAAACTTTTTAGGAAACCATTGTCTGTATGCTATTTATGGGCTTGCAATACCTGCACATTTTGTAGTTGGCATGAGCTTTTAAAACGGAACATAATATATTTATACCTTTTTATTTGTGCAGGATCAGAATGGGATCTTGCTAATCGCTGATGATGTAAGTGGACACTATCATTTCACTACAGAAATTGATCATTGTTTCCTTTCTCAGCTCCAATCTTATCATATATGTCGTATATTCCCCTGCTCTTTTTTCTTTTTTTTTTTTTTTTTTAAGTTGAGTGTCTTAATGTTTTCTGTGTGGGGCACCAACTCTATTAGTATATTCTGTGGCTTTTGTACATTAATAATATGCAGTCATAATACAGCATTACATTACCCTTTTTTACGCCACCATAAGGGTGGTTAAATGTGAGGCAAGTTTTGATAACATACCAGAGGTTTATAATCTATATCTTAAACAGGAACTCCTTGAGGACCAAGCTGTCATTAGCGCCATAGATGAGGAGACCGAATTTAATGCCTTGGTGGTATGTGATTTCATTCATCCAAACCAACTTTTTTCTTAAGTTATTAAAGTTTCGACCCCCGTGATTTCTCATTTGTCTGCAGGAGGAAGAAGCTGCACTTGTGGACTCACTAATGGGTAAACGATAACCAGACTGACTTGTGCAGTGGAGCTGAAGTTGTGCTTGCTAAATATTTATCCTATGGAAAGCCACTTCCAGGTCTGATTTCAATAAGATATCTGGGAAATATTGGACGATCCCCTTTTTTTGTGTACAGGATAAAATTTTTGTATTCGTTATGTCTTCTGCCTTGGTAGTATCAGGACTTCTTGTTTATTTTGAGTTGATCAAATATATGTGCTGCAATGAAAAAAGAGGCATTCAGAAAACTCTTCTTTCTATGAAATTCTGTCTACTGTTATGTGCAAGCACTCTAGCATGTATTAAGTTCCAAAGCATGCTTGCAAATGCAGGAGCCTCTATAATCCTTTCAAATTCATAGTGGAGGGTGATGTACGTTTTTTAATTTCAGGTTAAAATTATTCTACTAGTTTGATGGTTTTGCATCAGGATAAATATATATATATTTCCCGTGATTTTTTAGTTGAGATTCTAATCATAACAATCCGTCCAATTGGAAAGATATTAATATACGACATTGATTATTGTTGTTATCACTTTTCCCGGACACACTTTCGGTTGAATTGATTTCCAATTTCCCCCAACATTGAAATTTTGGAATGAATTTTTTTTTTCTTTAATACAGTATGGTTGGATTTAAATTAATAAGGATTTTTAACTTTGATATAAAAATTCTGAAATTTTTGTATTTTCTTATGAAAAATCTAACTCTTGTTAGTGAAAGAAAAGAAGATTTTATTTTATTTTTAAATTAATTTTTTTAAAATTGTGTTTAGATTTAAATTAAAGGAAAGTTAATTTTATTGACAAACTTTATTTAATTATATCTTACTGTCATTATGAAATTTATTCTATTTTATTTGATATGAAATATATTATATAAAAAATTATTTTTATTTTAATATTTTATTTGTTGTAATATCATATAATATATTTTTTAATTAAATTTCATATATTTTTAATATATTTTAAATAAAAGAATTCGTTTATTAATAAATTAAATTATTATTGTTTATATGATTTTTAAATAATAAAATTTATTTATAAATTTATTAAAATTATTTCCTTTGAAATAAAACAACATTTAATTTCAACTAAATTAATTCCAACCCAAAGCACGATATGTAATTTATCAAGGAAATTACTGTGCAAGACTTTTTTGTGAAAAAACAGAGACAGACACACGGAAGTTCGCTACTACTGAGCGAGTCAACTTCTGCTGCACCCTCCCCGCAACAATTCCATGATCTTTGCTCCTCTTGGCATCCTTCATATATCAGCTTTTATCTTCTGGGTTTCCTTGCTATGACTTGCGCTCAATGACAAGTCCCAATCTACGTTTTCTCTTATTTCTACTCCTCCTCTTGGGTTTGCACCTGAGCTTCGTTCTCTCATGGAAAAGGGATGAGTTCAGAAATTGTAACCAAACCCCATTCTGCAAACGAGCGAGAGCCCGAAAACCTGGTTCTTGCTCTCTTGTCGTCCATGACGTCTCCATTTCGGGCGGTGACCTCACTGCCAAGCTCATTCCGACATCCCAAGAAGATCAAGCTCAAATCAAGCCATTGATTCTCACTCTGTCTGTTTACTACGATGGAATCATAAGGCTCAAGATTGACGAAGACCCTTCCTTGGGTTCAGCCAAAAAGCGATTCGAAGTCCCCGATGTTGTTGTGTCGGATTTTCTGGACAAGAAGCTTTGGCTGCAGATGCTTTCGACGGAGACCGTCGGCGGAGATTCTGTTCCCTCTTCAATTGTTTATTTATCAGAAGGTTATGAAGCGGTCCTTCGTCACGATCCATTTGAGGTTTATGTTCGTGGCAGTGCAGGTAATCGTGTTGTCTCTCTGAATTCTCATGGCCTATTTGATTTTGAGCAATTAAGAGAGAAAAAGGAAGGGGATGATTGGGAAGAGAGATTCCGAGGGCACACAGATACCAGGCTGTATGGTCCTCAATCCATTAGCTTCGATGTGTCATTTTATGAGGCTGATTTTGTTTATGGAATTCCCGAGCATGCTACGAGTCTTGCTTTGAAACCTACAAGAGGACCTGGGATCGATGATTCGGAGCCCTATAGACTGTTCAATTTGGATGTTTTCGAGTATATTGATGATTCACCATTTGGACTTTATGGGTCAATTCCTTATATGATTTCACATGGGAAGTCGGGGGGGACTTCTGGGTTTTTCTGGTTGAACGCGGCTGAAATGCAGATTGATGTTCTTGGCTCCGGCTGGGATGCTGAGTCTGGAATTGCATTTCCTTCATCTCAAAGTAGGATTGATACCTTTTGGATGAGTGAGGCTGGTGTTGTTGATGCATTTTTCTTTGTCGGTCCTGGGCCAAAGGATGTGATACGCCAGTATACCAGTGTAACTGGTACTCCGGCATTGCCACAGCTATTCTCTATAGCTTATCACCAATGTAGGTGGAACTATAGGGATGAAGAGGACGTTGAAAATGTTGATTCTAAGTTTGATGAACATGACATTCCATATGATGTTTTGTGGCTTGATATTGAGCACACAGATGGGAAGAAGTATTTTACATGGGATGATGTTCTTTTTCCGCACCCTGAAGAGATGCAAAGAAAGTTGTATGCAAAGGGTAGACGCATGGTTACTATTGTGGATCCTCATATTAAGCGAGATGAATCATTTTTTTTGCACAAGGAGGCCTCACAAAAGGGCTATTATGTTAAGGATGCAAGTGGTAATGACTATGATGGGTGGTGTTGGCCAGGTTCATCATCATACCCTGACGCATTAAATCCTGAAGTTAGGTCATGGTGGGTTGACAAGTTTTCCTTCCAAAATTATGTTGGTTCAACGCCTTCACTCTACATATGGAATGACATGAACGAACCTTCAGTCTTCAATGGTCCTGAGGTATGCATTTTTTTCTTTCAGTTTTGTGCGCTTGATATGATAAGTAATATGCGTCTGCAATGTTCTCATGCACTCCATTAATCGTTAGGGTAGATATATATATAACTTGATATGCTTATCAAAAAGTAAATATAAACATGATACATGTAAGAAAATTGTTATCTTCGTGTATGATAATCAGGAGTGAAATGCATTACAATTAAGGTTTTACAATGAGATCTATTCTGTGAAGGAATGCGTTGAATCACATTAATGATTGTAGGATTTTATGGCCTACTAACATGCTAAACACTAACATTTCTTCTAAAGAAATTTAGCAATTTATGCTTATCAAGATTCTCATTTGTGTGCCTTTGTAACTAAGATCTATATTCTATATTCAATATTATGGAAAGTGTTCTTATGTTCACCTGGAGATCAGAAAACTCTGAAGAATAGGTTGCTTCTTGCTTGACTTGTAGGTGACCATGCCTAGGGATGCTTTGCACAATGGAGGTGTGGAACATCGGGAGTTGCATAATATCTATGGTTACTACTTCCACATGGCAACATCTGAGGGGCTAGTTAAGCGTGGTAACGGGAAAGACAGGCCATTTGTTTTGTCAAGGGCATTCTTTGCTGGTAGTCAAAGGTATGGTGCAGTTTGGACTGGGGATAATTCTGCTGAGTGGGAACATCTAAGAGTTTCTGTTCCAATGATTTTGACCCTTGGCCTTACTGGACTGACATTCTCTGGTTGGTATCATCTTTGTCATCATATTTAATTTTAATAACATTTTTTGGACTCAGTGAATATATGCTTATTTCACACTTGGTCCTTTTTTCCCCCCTTTTTTATGCATGCTCATATCTCATGTACCTTTTGCAGGTGCTGATATTGGTGGCTACTTTGGTAATCCTGAACCAGAGCTATTGGTTCGCTGGTATCAGATAGGAGCTTACTATCCTTTCTTTAGGGCCCACGCTCATCAGGACACCAAAAGACGAGAACCGTGGTTGTTTGGGTAGGATGTGCTTTACTTTGAAAGTTCTCTCTCCTTCCCCTCTGAAACTTCTTTCTTTCATGTTCATTTAACAAAGGTAAAAGATTAATAGTTTTTGCTTTTCCTTTCCCCAGTCAGACCTAAATTACCCTTTCTTGTGAAGTAGGCGAGTTGGGCAATTATTGAATCCAGCCCGTAGTAAGTTGTGATATGTTTCTGGCCATTGTTAACTGATGGCCTTGTTTTGTTGCAGAGAACGAAATACTGAACTTATTAGGGATGCAATACATGTTCGTTATGCACTACTTCCTTACTATTATACATTATTCAGAGAGGCCAACACTACTGGAATTCCTGTTGTACGTCCATTGTGGATGGAATTCCCATCTGAAGAAGCTACTTTTAACAATGATGAAGCTTTCATGGTTGGAAACAGCCTCCTAGTGCAAGGGGTCTATACTGAGGTGCTTTACTCAGTAACGAATTCGCTTCATTCTTCATCTTCATTGCAATCCTAGTTTTTGATGAACCTTAACTGAGGTGTTTTATAATTCTTTATTGTCAATAGCGAGCTAAACATGCATCAGTCTATCTGCCTGGAAAAGAATCCTGGTATGACCTAAGAACTGGAACTGTGTACAAGGGTGGGGTTACCCAGAAGTTGGAGGTTACAGAAGAGACCATTCCTGCTTTCCAGAGAGCCGGAACCATTGTAACAAGGAAAGACCGGTTTCGGCGAAGTTCTACACAAATGGTGAATGACCCCTGTACTCTGGTATGTATTTATGTTGATTTGCTTAAACCCTTGTGAAAATGCATGAATGCCAGATGGGCATGTAATTATTCTTCAGTATTCTTGCATTGCTACCAACTGCAGTAATTAGTAGTAGATCACTAGTTTCTTTCATGATAAAATTCTTCTGGTCATTGGTACAGGTCATAGCACTGAATAGTTCCAAAGCAGCTGAAGGTGAACTCTATATTGATGATGGCAGCAGCTTTAATTTTCAGAAAGGAGCCTATATCCACCGTCGTTTTGTTTTCTCAGATGGGAAACTGACATCGTCAAATCTGGCGTCAGCTTCCCTTGGCAATGTTAAGTATGCTTCAGATGTTGTGATTGAGAGAATTATCCTGCTAGGACACGGTTCTGGCTCAAAGGGTGCATTGATTGAACCATCAAATCAAAAGGTAGATGTTGAGGATGGCCCGCTTTGGGTGCAATGGACTCGTGGGCCCACTGTCATGACCATCCGCAAGCCTAATGTTCGCATTGCAGATGATTGGACGATAAAAATTTTGTAAGACAACTTTCTTAGTTGAGGAGAAAAAATTTTATTTTCCAGTGATACTTGGGTAAAACAAGCCTTCTCTGTATAGTTGAGTTGATACGAAGATCTGGCAAAAGAAACAGGGAAGAGGGAAAGAAAAAAACGGATAGGGAAGAATAACCCGGTAGGAAGGCTGCATGAATGCCGTTTTAGTCGCATTATTTAGGATATGAGAGTTGCAATATTAATATTTGGAAGCTGCAACTCCATTGGACACCGAAAGTAATTTGATAAGGATGTATTTGTATTTGTATTTGTGACTTAACCAATCAATTTAGAATACTGTCGAAAATTGTATTTCCCCGCTTTAGTTAGAAATTTTTTTATATAAATATTACAACATGAAATTAATTATAAAAGTTCAATTACATAAATCGATTTATTTGATTTTATATTACACATGACATAAAAGATTTTCTCCTTAAATTACAGTTAAGGAAATTCCTATTATCTTTTTTAAGAATTTAATATCTCGCTGCAGAAACAGTGGTGTAAGTTGCATGACTTGTTATTTTGCAGTTTCCTTATACAATGCATATTCATATAAAGCGACATAGTTGATTAGCTTTGCAGCCCATTCGATAACCCCTAACTAGATACTGCAGACAGCAGATAAAAGAAGTAGCTGACAACATATGCAAAATTGTTATCTCAAGTCTTCTATTATTCAGGCAATTTGGAAAATAAAAGGATGTAATGTGGCGTTCGAAACTCCAATTAACTCCTCGAGAATTGGTATCAACTACAGACGGCCTCCACAGCAAGTTTTCTAGATGTAGCAGGACACACACTGCTTTTGAAATTCTCTTCAGTTAATGTTATGAGACACTCATTTTTGTCGAGGCAAGCCTGCAACGCCAATGGAAAATAATATAAAGATATTAGCAATACAATCTTTAAAACAAAAGCCAAATAACACACCAACATTTCAAACAACACATACCTT